>QLTV01000804.1:675377-751723 GCA_003457575.1 Thermophis baileyi
CTTTTTGCTGCTCTGATCTCCAGTGTTAATACGTTTCTGGCCTGATTGTACAGCATTCTATTGCCTTTCCTCTTTGGAACGATGTAGCTGCTTAAGTTTAGCTGTGAATCAAGGGTTATTGTTACTGTATATTCACAAGTTCCTGGTCGGTACACATAGGTCTTCACAGAAACTGACATATGATGTTACAGTATCTGTGAGTTCATCCAGGTCTGCAGAGGTATTTTCAAAAATATTCCAGTCCGTGCAGTCAAAGCAAGCCTGTAGCTTTAACTTTGCCTCCTCAGTCCAAGTCCTCACTGATTTAATTGTTGGTTTTGTGGCTTTAAATCTTTGTCTGTAGGCAGGTACAAGGTGAATCATGCAATGATCAGAGTGGCCCACAGCTGCTCGTGGTAAGGACCGATAAGCATCTTTTAGTGTTGTGTAGCAGTATTTCATCCATCTTATTAGCAAGTGAATGTAAATTGGTAAGAAAGATTGAAGGGAGCGGGGGTTTTTTAATTCCCTTATTCCTTAGTCTATTTAAAATTCCCGCCCCGCCCTTTTACCTCTTCATCTCTGCCATCTGTGTTTGCTTTTGGTGATCCATAGTTCCGGGGAATTAGCTTCCTCCTGTGTTAGAATCTCCTCTGCGTTTGTAAAGACAGGTGGGGGTGAGGTTACAGAGAGCTGCTCCTTAAAGAAACGTTCCTTAATTCTTAGCAGATGGTCTCGTGAGTATGAAATCTGTAGAGAATTGCAGAGAATAACAGAAAATAAAGAAACCATTTGAGAGCATTTCACCGAGGCAGCCATTGTCGGCGCCATCTTGGATCATCTAACCATATTAATATGACACTACTCGGCTATCAGCCCTGATTTACCCACCCTGTCAAGTATCTTTACTCAGACTGCTCTGAATAATTCAAGAAATTGTTATCGAGACACTCCATGCTCATTCAGTAATTATTCAACACAATTTCACAAGTGAAAATGATCTTGCAAACTGAGAAGAATCTTCCATTTCTTGATTCTTTCAATTTCAATTTCACAAATATAAATGTCATAACTAAATAGGACTGGGATTTTTTTTTGGTTTCCATTAAACCCATTAAACAGAAAAAAATTCTGACAGAACAGGAATGTGCTTTTTAAATATATATGTAATTTATAGATTACATAGATATACATTTATTGCTAGAATATACAGGTTTAAAAGGAAATTTGTGGAGAGCAAGTGGCTGCTGAGGAAATGCATATTGGGCTGAAATTATCACTTCAAAGAGATTCTAGATTGACTCTCTCTAGGTCAAAATGGGGTGTTAACTAGAACTACATTAGGATCTTCACAGAATTTTTTTTAACAAAAACTCTTATATTGTATTATATGATACATATCTGTTAAATATAAAGAGACTGGCAGAAAAATGTGGTAATGCTAATTCAATAACTGTAATGGGCTGCTGGAATAACCTTGAGCTGGAAGAAGAGCCACAGCCTGGACAAAGATCAGATTAAAACAAGTTTGAGTTTGGGCAGAACTGTAACCTGAGTCTCAGACAAGACCCTCCCTGGTTCTCACAAAGATAAAGGTAAGATCAGACTTGCAAGATGAGGTTACTGTAAACGTATAATAAAATTAGTGTTAAATGGTGTCACTTTGGTTTCCTAGACCCAGTGTATCTTGAAAGGTTGACAACACCACAAATACTGACTGAATGCCAAGAAAGTTTTTAAAAGAGAGAAAGTTAAGAACTCAAATCTGGATGAATCTGTAAGCTTCATTTTGTCTTAGGTCTATTTTTAAAATGTGCTTTATGGTAGGACATTTGCAAATCTATTAGCATATAAAAAGATAAATCTAAATCCAGAAGTTGCTTCTTGAGACATACTGAATGGTTCCACTTATTCTCATTTTTAAAAATCTGCAATAAGCAAAGAAATGATACTGTTTCTACACTATATTTTTGTACACATATCTATGTATACGTGCATTTTCTTAAGGTCCTGAATCTCTGTGAGTGGAGCTATATTATCTGGAAACATCTGCATTATGTTTATTTTAAAGATTTAATGTGAATTACTCAAGCATAAACCATTTGTACCAAGGACTACAGACAATCTTAGTCCCCCTCTTTTTTGTACATCTGATGGGCATAAGCGCACCAGCGTGCCTACCGTCCCTGTCCTACTGTCCTATTGTCCTCATCTATCTGTATTCACTTTGATTATGTTTATGTTTATACCTATACCTGCTATCTTGTACATGTTTGACAAACAAATAAATAAATAAAATAAATAAATAAAATAAATTGTGATCAGCAAATGTTATCAGCAAAATCTCACTGCTGGCTTTTTAACTATGTCATGTAAATGTAAGCAGAAGGGCAATGATATACACTAAGGTTTTCCATTGTATATTACATGATTGAAAATGAAAGTTTGTGTAATTGTTGTGCAAATGGACTTTTAGGGAGACCAAATGTTGCCTATCATAGAAGTCCTAATTTATTTCAGAACTTCCAAGTGTTTAACATCCACTTGTTTTTTTTTATATTATGTAATGGAGTTCTCAGGAATTAAAAACAACTATTCATGCAGTGCCAGAGAATAAATTGGATTATTTCAGTGTTATTTATAATTTATTTGGAACTCCATTTAGGATAACTATTGTTCTTATACCCAACTATACAAACCATGCAAGAATACAGGTAGTCCTCTACTTACGACTGTAATGGAGCTTGCCCATCACCAAGTAGTAAGTTGTGATGGTTGTAAAATGGGTTGGCCATGTGACTGACACAATTTTAGACCTTTTTTTGCAGCAGTTTTTAAGCAAAGATTATGGTCATAAAGCGACTGTTGAGGTCATTAAGCAAATAAGTGGCTTGCTATGAGTGCGATTTTGCCAAAAACTTTAAATAAATACAATTTTTGACAAAACCATTATAAAACACAGTGAGATGCTACAAATGGCCTTAAATGTAGCCATGTTTCCCAGTGCTCAAACTTAGGATATGTGACCACAGAGGTCACTTTGAATACAGGTCATAAGTAGCCCCAAGGTAGGCCAGTCATAAGTTTGAATAGTCACTAAGCAGCCAGTCATAAATCGAGGATTACCTGGTCTGTAGTCTGGTTTATTACCTTTTGACCTCCCCTACTCTAATTTAGACTTATGAAAATTCTTGTTTAAAAGGAGCAGTTGCATGCACAAATACATTTGCTTCTTTCCATTTCCAGGACCAAGGGTGAAAAGTCCAGGCACTAAAAGATACTAACAAAACAAGAGGAAGTCATCCCACAAAATAAAATAGGGACAATGATTTACTAGAAGCAAAAGTGTATACTTATTTTGAAAGAAAGATACTAAAATCACTATTGGAATTAACATTCTTACTTTGCTTTCTTTTAAATGCTCTGAATGGGAAACTACACCGTGTGTGTGTGTGTGTGTGTGTGTGTGTGTGTGTGCGCGCGCGCGCGCGCACATGTGCCAAAACAGTCAAGATGATGGCCATAAGCATGTGTTCAAAGTTCTGCCTAATTTTTTACATGCACATAATGCATATTAAAACCAGAAAGGGCTTAGGCTCCATGTACTGATTGTGAAAGAATGACCTGAGTCTGGACATGAGGAAGGAACATGGGAACTTTTAGCAAAGATTACTCGATCTTGAGAAAGTGGAAAAGGTGAGAAAGGGTCTCAAAAATGATTCTGCCTTGATTTTGTTTGGTAAAAGTGTTAGAGAGTGGGAATGACCACAGGAGACTGACTTCAGAACAGCTCTTTTTATTAGCTCAACTCAAGACAACCAGCAAAGCATGGTCTGACAGCTAGCTCTTTTATACAGGGCTGTCAGACACAACAACCAATAGCGTTTGAGCATTCAAAAGCTGGACCTGAGTGAAAACATACAGTTCAGTTAAGGTTCAACTAAAACATAACAAATCAGGGTTCATTCAGAGTTCAGCTAAGCATAACAATTTAGAGTTCATTTAGAGGTCAGTCAGAACACAACAAGCCTACCTGGGTCCTTGCAGATGAATGCCACCACCACCAACAGAAATAGCAAAGCTTTCATCTTGCAATCTAGTCTGCAGCCTTCAAAGTGCAATCCAGGATGGTAGAAGTCAGTTATATATACCAGTGGCTAAGACACTGAGCTTGTCTATCAGGTTGGCCAATCAGCGGTTCGAATCCCTAGTGACGCATAATGGAGTGAGCTCCCATTACTTGTCCCAGCCAGCAAGGTACCCCTCAAATTGGGTGGCCGTGAATTGGGGCTCATTGTCCGTAACTAACACATCAGGAAGGCCATGGGTTGCGAACAGGTGCCTCAGAACCTTGATAACGGCCTCAGCGGTAGTAGAGCCCATGAGAAATATCTCAAGCCATTTTGAATAGGCATCTACAATTATTAAAAACATTTGGCCATGGCAGAGGCCCGCAAAATCGGCGTGCAAGCTAGACCAGGGGCTCTTGGGTTGGTCCCAATCATGGAATGGGGCTTTAGGTGGAGCTGGCCGCGAATCCTGACAGGGCTTGCAAAGGCTGACCCACAGTTGGATTTCCTCGTCCATGCCCAGCCACCAGACATACCCCATGGCTAAGGCTTTCATCCGGACAATCCCCGGATGGCCTTCATGCAATGTCCTAAGTATACCAGCACACAGGCTGGTTGGAATGATTACTCGATTGCCCCACAGGAGGCAGCCCCCTTGTTCAGATAGTTCATGCTGCTGATGGACATAAGGCTTCAACTCAGGCCTGATTAGGTCCTTTGGCCATCCCTTCCACACCCAGTTTAAAACAGGTGTGAGTACGGGGTCTTTGGCTGTGTATTTAGCCACCTCGGCTGAGGTGACCAGTCCTGAGTCCGCAAGGTCAATGAGTAGTACAGGCGCTTCAGGAACAATATCAGTCAGTAGATCGGGCAACGGGCACCTGCTCAAAGCGTCCGCGTTGCCCATGTCCTTTCCTAGCCGATGTACCAGGCGATAGGAGTAGGCAGACAGGAATATGGCCCAGCAGCCGAAACAGGGGGGCAAGGCAGCCGGCGTAGGGCAGTCTCTGGCGAGTAGCCCAAGGAGTGGCTTGTGATCTGTCACTAATACAAAGTCCCTCCCGAAAAGATACTCATGGAATTTTTTAACTCCCGCAATCAAAGCCAATGCTTCCCTGTCGAGCTGGCTGTAGTTCCTTTCGGCGCTTGAGGGTGCGTGAGTAATAGGCCACTGAAGCCTCAGAGCCATTGGGAAGTTTATGGCTCAAAACTGCCCCGACCCCCACTGGAGAGGTGTCGCAAGCCAGAACCAAAGGCAAGGTGTTGTTATATTGGATTAAAAAACTGTCGCTGGTTAAAAGCTTTTTGACATTGTTGAAAGCCGTTTGTTCCTTGGGGCCCCACACCCAAGGGGTGTTTTTTGCTAGTATCCTGTGGAGAGGTTCTGCTACGGTGGCCTTGCCTTTAAGAAAAAGGCTGTAAAAATTAAGTAGACCAAGGAAGGCTTGGAGCTCCACTTGGTTCTTTGGGGCAGGGGCCGCGTGGATGGCCCTAAGCTTGCTTGCCGTGGGGTGGATGCTGACAGGACCATTCTGACTCGACAGCGGAGCTGGTCCTGGTCACAGGCAGAGATGCGGATGTCGTCGAAATACGGCACGACCCCGGGGCTGTTCTGCAACAGTCGTTCCATTAAACTCTGGAACAACCCTGGGGCCACGCTGACCCCAAACTGCAGCCTGTGACATTTGAAAGCTCCCCTGTGAGGCACAATGGTCTGTGCCTCAGCGGTAGCACCATCTACCGGCAGCTGTTGGTACGCCTGCGCGAGGTCTAGTTTGGCAAACAGGCGACCAGGACCTAGGGAGTGAAGCAGATGATGCACAATCGGCACCGGATAGGCGCTCTGTTGTAGAGCGTTGTTAAGTGTGCATTTGTAATCCACACAGATTCTAATGCTACCGTCCCTCTTTACGGGAGTGACAATCGGGGTCTCCCATTTAGCATGGTCAACCGGTTCTAATATGCTTTGTTTGATGAGCTTATCCAGCTCCTTGTCAATTTTGTCCCTAAGCGGCAGGGGAACCCTCCTAGGCTTAAGGAGAATGGGGGCAACATTCGGGGCTAGATTAAAAGATATTGGAGTCCCCACATACTTGCCCAAACCGTCACTGAAAACGTCCTTAAATTCATCGAAAAGGTCGTTGAATTCATGGGACCCGATGGAGTTGATGCCGGTCACTCCTAGGCCGAGCGTCTCAAACCAATCGAGATCAAGGAGGCTCGGGAGGCTGCCGCTGATGATGGGGAGCTGTAGAGGCCCCTCGAAGGCATTGAATTTCACCTGGAACCAGCCTTGACCCAGGACAGGGATTCTGTTCCCCTGGTAGTCGGATAGACGGATGGAGGTCTTCCGCAGGCGAGTAAATCGGAGGCTAGGCAGGGCATGCTTCAGGGTTTGCCACGTGACGATTGAGACTGCTGAGCCGGTGTCGATCTCCATCTCGATAGGGGCGTCGATTGATACGTTGACCATGAGCTTGCCCATGCTGTGGCAGCTGGCTCTTGCAACCCGTGTCTGGTTGGTCTCAGGATCGAGGTCGGTGGACTTTTGGCACGGGTTTGAGAATTCACGCCGGAATTTCTTTGACAGGTCGCCTCTTGGTGCGTCCTGCGCATGCACGTCCCGGTCTGGAAAATTGGCATGGCAGACTCGCGCCAAATGGCCTCGTTTGTTGCATCGCAGGCATACAGCGTCTCTGAACCTGCATGAGGCTCTCGGATGCCTCCCCTCACAGCTAGCACATGCAGGGGAAGAGTCAGAGGTAGCCAGGGGATGCCTTAGGTCAGTGCGACAGACGCCGTCATCATCGTTGTCTGGCTCATCTAGCACCCCCGATGCACGGAAGGAGGAGGCTTTGACTCCTTTCTGCCAGATGCAAAGCGATGTAGCGACTCGGCAGCCTTGGTGGAGGACTCGGCGGTCCTAACCTTGTCCAGGGTGGCGGCCAGAGTGAGATTAGGCCGAGCCAGGAGCCGGCGCTGCAGACGAATGTCCTGCATGCCGCAGATGAGCTGGTCGAGCAGGATGTCGTCCAGGTCGCGGAATTCGCAGTGTCCGGATGCCTTGTGGAGGGCAGCGATGTACTGGTTGATGGTCTCGCCCTCCTGCTGCATCCACTGGCGAAACTCATAGCGCCAGACAACCTTGGATGGCGTTGGCGCATAATGTGTCTTCAGGGTGGCCTGAAGAATGTGCCACAGCACAGTGTGCACCGGTGTGGGGTCAGAGAGAGACTCCGCGGTGTCGAACACCTCGGGGCCACAGTGACTCAGGAACAATGCCCGCTTCCTGTTGTCCGGTAGCCCCAAGAGATCATTCGCTTCAAGGAAGCACTCGAAGCGCCGCATGTACGAGTCCCACTTTTCCTGGGTGGGATCAAACGGTGCCGGCGGGTGGAAGGTAGACATTCCACATGGTCAAAGGCAGGCGCAATCGTTGCCGCCTGGCTGGTTGCTGCACTTGAGAGGCTAGTCTTCGTCCTCCTGGTCCCAAGCCCTTGTCACCACTGTTAGAGAGTGGGAATGACCACAGGAGACTGACTTCAGAACAGCTCTTTTTATTAGCTCAACTCAAGACAACCAGCAAAGCACGGTCTGACAGCTAGCTCTTTTATAGAGGGCTGTCAGACACAACAACCAATAGTGTTTGAGCATTCAAACGCTGGACCTGAGTGAAAACATACAGTTCAGTTAAAGTTCAACTAAAACATAACAAATCAGGGTTCATTCAGAGTTCAGCTAAGCATAACAATTTAGAGTTCATTTAGAGGTCAGTCAGAACACAACAAAAAGACTGATGTCTTTCAAGATGGATGCCACTCTTTGAGTCAGCATATTTGACAAAGAGGTAAGGCAAAAATTCCAGGAATGGTTTAATGTTGTAGACAGAATAAACAATCTTGAAAGTGTCTCATTGTTTCTGCAATACTAATTCTTTATTGTTGCTGTGGGCTGCAGCATTACTTAATAAATGCTATTTAATTCCAGAGCAAGGTAAAGTGGTACCTATCCCTTTAATTGGATGAGTCAATCACACAAGGGTGGATACCTCAGGGTGGATACCTCAGGGCAATGAAAGGGCAACATTGCTTGAATGATTAAATGACTGATAATAGAGAAATTGTGATTAAGACCAGGGCACCTGGAATTGTTCTTTTTGTTTAATTTGGAAATGGAATTACCCTATTTTCATTCTTCCATCGAGGGATTGTGATATCTGACCTTTACAACTTCCAGATCATTTAACTGCCTATGTGTTTTATGAATTATGATATTTGTCTGGCATGAGGAAAAATAATCCTACAGTGAAGTATAAGTTTGGCAAACTTTAATCACTATTTATTTGGTATATTAATAATGCTTTAAAAGGTTCCCTTTAGATGTACACATATTATTTGAGATTAACATTAGACTAAAATATTTGATTTTTTCAAATTCATAAGGTTATATAAATAGAGAAGACATATTTGTAGTTTTAACTTTTTTATTTTTTTTAATTCTGTTTTAATTTTGTAACAATAAAAAAGCAATAGAAATATATATAGAAAATGCAATTTCAAAGAGGTGGTTTTTTTTTTTTTTTTAAAAAAATAGTCTTTGCCATAACTCTGACATGCTTTGAGGTTTTAAAAAGGATAATTAAATAAACATTTCAGATCATTGCTATATTTCCCACATAATTTTAGTAATTTTCTTAAATATTACAATTAAAAAGATAAAAACAAATGCAAACTAAGAAAAAGAAAAAAGTGCAGTAAATAAAAAAGAAAGAAAATTGAAAAATAAAATAAAAATAAAAATGTTAGTAATTTATCACCTTCTCTTAAACACTTTCTTTTTCTCCCATATTTCACCTCTTATGTATAAACAAATCCATAAAACTCTATCATTCAGTCCTGATCAGCAAAAGTCCATTATGGGTTATAAGTAGTCCTCACTTAACAATTGGCTGCTTAATGAGCATTCAAAGTTACAATGGACACCCAAAAAGTTATTATGAAATGATTCCAGAATTCTGACATCTTACCATCCTGCTCTCATATGTATGGACATTTTCGGTACTTGGCAACCAGGTTGCATTTATGCCCATTTGCAGCATTTAATGATCATATTGTGATGATTTTCAGTAGTGTTTTACTGGTTTTAGGTGCTTACTTCTGGTTTCTGGCAAAAAAAAAAAAACACCCATTGGAGTGAGTCTTCTTCAATCCAGAGCAAAAGAATAATGACTTAACTAAAATTCTTGTTGTTGTTGTTCTTCTTGTTCTGATGATGATGGTGGTGGTGATTGGAACTTAACTGTAAGAATATTTCACATGGAAAAATGCTATTGCTTTGAATTCTTTAAAAAAAAATCGTAAGATGGGATTTTGTAAGTTGGGCAGTAGAGGAACCAGAAGGAGCTAAAGTTTACAATTAAAGGAGAAGAACATTTAAGATAGTCCTCAACTTATGTCTGGTCATTTGGTGACTGTTTGAAGTTACAATGGATTCTCCAAAGCTATTTATGACCTGGTTTTGATGACTCAGTCCCCCACATGCACCACGTTTTGGGCCCTTGGCAACCAGCCTACATTTATAGCTCTTTGCACCATCCCATGCTCACATGGTCATAATTTATTATGTTTCTGCAAGAAATGGATATTTACTTCCTGTTCTGGCAAAAACAGGCACATAGCGAACAATGGGTTCTCTTAACAATCACAATACTCACTTTACAATCACTGTATTTGCTTAATGACTGCCACACCCACAAAAAGATAGTAACATCTTTTTGTGGTTGGTGATAAGATAACTCACATTACAGCTATTAAAACTTACAACTGTAATTGCCAGGATCAATTATAGCCATAAGTCGAGGACTACCTGTACACACAGGAGAAAATAAGACTGGGTATATTGAAGGATAGTTGTGAACAATGGACCCAGAAGTTAATTTCAAGACTCTCTTCCATTATAGATGAACTGTCTTTAAAAAAATATTGTGAAAGAGGAACAAATTTTATTGAACAAAACTGAGATGGATCTGAAAGTGGATGGAAAAAGTTGCTAACCGGATATACAAATGAAATTGGCTGATGTCTTAATAATTAAAAGGCATATACAAATAACAAACTGAAAGAGTGACCTGGATAGCTTTCCTATAAAGTGCTTCCATTTCAAAGTAAACTTGGGATCAAACTATAAGATGTTAAAAGACTTCATTTTTGACTGCCACAGAAGTTTATTAGTGCAACTTGAGTCAGTCTGCTCTGTGGAATTCATTAAACAGAGTAATGAAAAAGTTCATTCTTTATTAAGTTTTATTTTCTATGTGCCCCAAGGAGGGTAAATGTATTAAATTATGGGCTCTCCCACTGCCTTATGGGTTCCCCCACTGCCTTGTATAACTTTCTTAATAAGGGAAATTATTACACATACTATAAGATTAATTTTGCCCTGATGATGAAAAGGATATCAGCAGAATAACTGTTTAATAGGCAATTAGCTTTCCATAATGTTTCTGGTAGATAGTTAGTGTCCACTTAAATTTTTAATACAAGATTGAGCTAGCATTCCATTTTTTAGAATGTTGGAGCTATAGTATGAGCAGAGAACCCACTCCAACCAGTGTTTAAATCAGAGTAAGAAAATTGATATTTTCCAAATATTTGGAATTAAATTTCCTATGAAGTCCATTCATCACGGTCCATATACAGAGAGGCCAATAGTCCTAATTCTGAACACTGGGAAGGCACAAGATTGTGTACCACCCCCCTGTTTACCACCCCCACAGTCTAGTGTTAAAGATATTTTGCTGTTAATATATCAAGATAATTCCAGTCAATATGGAAAAGGATAGCTGTCTTTAGGAACTTCCAGGAAAGAGTTTTGAGAAAGAAATTGACAAATTTCTGACAAAGTGATGTTGTTCCATTCATCCTGCCAGATTTCAGTAATATGTATTAGGTGTATTGCCTTGTTCAACACCAACTATGAATAAAGGTGATTGGGTTGCAGGCTTGGTATTAACAATCAGCATCTTAAGGCCAAGAACACCATCAATTTGCCACCTGGTCCTGAGGATGGGGCAAGCAGATTGGAAGTTGGGATTGCCACTGAACTGTAGGTCTCCCTTCCCCTAAAATGGTATACAGGTAGTCCATGACTTATAACCACAATTGAGCCCAGAATTTATGTTGCTAAGTGAGAAATTTGTTAAGTGAGTTTTGTCCAGTTTTACGATTTTTCTTACCACATTTGTTAAGTGACCAGCGACCGGTAAGATCCCACAGAGTTGGTCTCCTCCAGGTCCTGTCAGCTAAACAGTGCCGGCTGGCGGGCCCGCGGGGGAGGGCCTTCTCTGTGGTTGCCCCAGCTCTCTGGAACCAGTTACCTTCTGAGATCCAGACTATCCCCACCCTATTGGCCTTCCGGAAAGCTGTGAAGACCTGGCTTTTCCGGCAGGCCTGGGGCCGCTGATCTCAATGTTACAATCTGTGAGATCCAGCCACGAATGGTATGTATGGCTTTTTAAATTGTTTTTTAATATTTATATTGTTTTAATGTTTTTATACTTCTGTTGTAAGCCGCCCAAAGGCCCTTGGGGTACCCTACATATAGCTTTTGCAAACAAACAAACAAACAAACAAACAAACAAATAAGTGAATCATTGCAGTTGTTAAATTAGTAACATGGCTGTTAAGTGAATCTGGCTTCCCCATTGACTTTGCTTGTTAGAAGATCGTAAACTATGATCACATGACCCCGGGACACTGCAACCGTCATAAATATGAACCAGTTTTCAAGCATCCGAATGTAAATCACATGACCATGGGAATGCTGCAACAGTCATAAGTGTGAAAAATAATCATAAGTCACTTTTTTCAATGCCATTGTAACTTTGAACGTTCACTAAATGAGCTGTTCTAAGTCGAGGACTACTGGTAATTTTATGCTCCTCATAGTATCTCCTATGGTCCCACATGGCAAAGATACATTACATTGATGCAATGTAATATATAGAGAACAAATACCATAAAGAGATTAGAAGCTAATAAAATCTAGCAAACAGCATCCAACAGTTTTTAAAGGCTGATCTACACAACAACTCCATTGGTATACTAAATGGATAATTAGAATGTTATTGAATTTATGTGAATTACTTATATAACAAATTTCATTTATTAATTTCTGTTCCCCATGTTAATATTTTTACAAATTTGTTTTTCATGTACATTTTTAAAAATATACATAGAAAGAATTGTTATTCACGTGTTCACTTCATGCATCAAAACTACTGTAGAACAAATCTACTGCTAATATCTGGCATCTGATCACTTCAGGGAAGTGATTAGATGTCTGGCATTTTGAAATAATAATAATAATTATAACTTCATGAAAGTGATATATTTAGTGAGCCCTTGTTTACAGCACTAATGACAGCAAGCTGCAGCCCGTCTTCATGTATATGTATTATCTGTTTACAAATTTTGTAACATTAGCTTTCTGTTAGGACTCTGTCCAAACGGTTGGGTTGGTTAATATAAACAAGCCACAAATCAAAGTTTAAATGTATATATGTAATATAGCTTTAAATGCATTGTTGCATTCTGACTGGCAGTAACGGCCATAAGAGGGAGCTAGAGAACATGGTTAGTTCTCTCTCTTTTGCTGATTCATTGCTGAAGTGACTTCGTGTCTGAGAGTAAGCTCTGTGTGTAGCTAACTATCTGTGATAGTTGGAATCTTTGTTTGCTGATTAAGACAAAGAAAGGCTGGTAAGAAGACTGCTGTACTTCTGAATACTGACTGACTAAACGTGTATGATTCGGACTGTTATTTGGACTGTGCTATTTCTTTAAGTAAACTACTTTTATACACTTTAACGTATCTGTTTATTGACTGAATCATTACTGATATCTACTGCAACATTACGGTTCGCTGTGCAAGCCTTCAGAAGCAGAGGTAACTCTGCACAATTCCTTAACACTTTCCATCTTAATATATATATTAAAATATATAAGATCATATCTTAATATATATGAGGCAAAATCATTTCAAAGATTCTTTTGAAACAAGGATAAATATTAAAGATGATAAATGAGCCCCCAAGTTGTATTCTGCTGTACATCACAACTGAGTTCATAGTTATAGTCAGGACGGATGACATTGCCAGCAGTTTTCTATTTTTCTAATCATAAGTTCATTTCAGCCTGTTTTTGCATCCGTTTGCAAATTTAGTACAAAAGGGTTTCTCTAGCAACTAATGTCAGAAATATACTTCTGCTGATCTGGAGATGTTATATAATGATCATAATATATAGACATTAATAATCTTAGTACTCATGAATTTGATGAATCTGTTTTAAACCTGTCTGAATTAGCATCCATCACTTCATCTTCTGCTAAATCTATTCAACATTTTGAACATGAATGTACTTGATCAATTGGGAGTTCGCCTATAAAAGTGTGCATCCCCAGACACCACAAAATTGTTCATTTTTCTAAGAGAAGGTTAATACAACTAGTTCTAGAGTTTAGACTAGCTATTTATTAAACTAGCTATTTCACCGAACAGATTGTTAAACTAATAAAAGTATTTTGAAACAAGGCACATGTAAAAACATAATGCAATAAGGGGGAAACAAGCGAATGATGTAAGTTACACAAAAACAAATTAAATCATTAGAAAAATGGT
Source organism: Thermophis baileyi (assembly GCA_003457575.1). Lineage (NCBI taxonomy): Eukaryota > Metazoa > Chordata > Lepidosauria > Squamata > Dipsadidae > Thermophis > Thermophis baileyi. Next base: position 689,106 of record QLTV01000804.1, read on the forward strand.
CTAGTGTCAAAGACAATAAAAAAAAGGCAGCAATATCTCAGAGGACGACTAAAAAGAACCCTGTTTTCTGGCTCATAGCAGATGCTGGAATAGATGACCCAACTGAGGTTTTCAATTTTATATGATGATACCAACAATAAACTCTAGAATAACATACAATAAGATTCTGAATTTTTAAGGATGTGGCAATTGTTTTATTATGCAACAGATGCTTTGTTCTCTGTTACAGCATCTTTGATGTAGGGGGTGGGTTTTTTTGGAGTTTAGGAAATTCTGCATCTTGGTAAGTCATAATTTTATCACCTTCAGAAGAGTCCAATTCCACTGGTTGGTTTAATTTGAATTCATGCCTTGTCATTGGCAAACTTTGTTGGCATTGAGCAGAGAGTTGCTTGGGGAGTCTTATAATATTCACTTTAAAAAGAGCTTCATGGGGCTCTAATTCTAAGATCCAAGCCTCTTAAGAATTCCTAATTTATAATAGAAGAAATGGGAGCATATTTTATTTCAGAAAACTTTCAAGTTGCAATCATAGGACTCAGGAAGTCCTGGGCTATAAAGAACAGATAAAGCATCAAAAGTCAGTGTGATATAAGAAAGTTTTAGGATCACTCTTTTATTGTGAAGGTTAAGAAATGCATATATTAGATGCACATATTAGAAATTCAGCACTTCTGAACATTTCCTCAGAGCATAAAATTACACTTCCAGCATGTAATGGATTAGGATATTCAGGTGTGACCTTTTGGAGTTTATGTCCAAACTTTAAATCAATAACTAATATTTTAGATTTTAACTGCAGCTCTAGGAAGGATTAATTGCCCTTCTGGATGAAGCAAGGGACAGCCTGTGCAATTTCTAAGTAGATTTGACAGACAAATTCACATTTTAACCATAAAATCGATGTCCTTTCATAATGTAGATGATTAAAACAAGACACATTTAAAAAAGTCACCTGTCACTTGGGCATTTATCAGTTTTAAAAGCCCAATTGGCAGAAATATGTCAGTTCCATTTGTCATATGGAAACTGGGCTTTTCTATTAGTTCTTTGTTTATTCATAAAAGATCCAAACATTTTTTATCACTTGAAATGAAACAGGTCTATTTCAGAAATTCCAAGGAGGAATTTTGCAGCAATTATTCAAGACATTTATATGTCAAGCAATTGTTGTATATTAATAGCAGACTCAAAGACAGCATGTTTTAATTGCCAGCTGCTAAGAAATAGTATCTTCCAATAGTTTTCCAGTAATATCATACCTACACTAGGAAGAAATAATGTGCCAAAATGGAGGATAAAGGTAAATTCTAGAAAATAGTGTTAATAAGTCCCTGGATGGAAATGGCAGATACCTTAGATGATATCTCCTATTTCAACCCCCTCAGCTTTATCAGTCATTTGCAAATTACTATATGCAACCTCTAAAAGTCTGTACTAGACTAAGGCAGATCTATTTATTTATAAAACTTAGATCTCATATTTAAATTGGTTTCTTAAGCCAATTAAATAGACTGTCAGCAAAACATTTAAAACATCATAGAAGCACATTATATATATAATTCATAAGTAGGATTAGAAGAAGAAAAAACAGCGTTCAAATGACATGATGGTGCAAAGTGATCTCCAAGCGAAGCCAAATGACCAGGGGTGGGTTCCTCCCGGTTCATACTAGTTCGATAGAACCGGTAGCGTCCCGCTGGTGACATCACGATGACGTCACCGAACCAGATCGGTCAGTGCCGGTCCATGGGCGCCGCCATCTTTTTTAAAAAAAAAATTTCAGAAATTTTTTTTGGGAATTTTTTTTTGGAATTTTTTGCTTGTTTTTGCTTCTGCGCATGCACAGAATTTTCGGCACTGTGCATGTGTGCAGCCACGTGGCGGGGGAGGAAGCGGCGGTGAGGTAAGTTAGAACCCAGCCCTGTCCCATCCAGAAAGCCTGTACTTTCCCAGGGCCCGTAAATGACCTCCCAAACTGGATAAAGAAGCAAATGTACAGTAGGTGTACAGCAAAGATCTGAAATTCACAGTGGGGTAGTGGCTATACTGTGGGAGGTTGAAGGATTCTGTGTATGCATGCATGTGTTCACAAGACACAGAATCTGACTTGAACAATGATTAGTGAAGTAAGTTTTTAAACTATAACAGAAATGAGATTTATTTACAGGACTTACACTTTAGGGATAGGTAAAGCCTAGCACCTGGCTAGATGCTTTCTATCAGAGGAACGAAAGAGCATGTGCTCTGTGCATGTGAGCTTGGGAAGAAAGCCAGAAGTGATCTCAGATTAACCCTCTCTTAGACAGAGAACAAGTAGGATGTTAGATAAAGAGGCAGCACATAATAAATTCTTAACTCTTTATTTACATCTTCTGCTCTTTGTGGCTCAAGCAGTGCTGAAGAATCAGTGTCTACTCAACATCATTGGAAATGTTCACTGCAATGAGGACAGGACCTGAGAGGACATGAGGAACAGAATGTAAGGGAAAATAAATAAATGTGAGCTAGATCCAAATATGTGGCTCTGTTTTTTCTCGTGTGTAATTCCTGCTGGCCAGAAGACAATAATATCACCAAGTGTATTCAAGTACAGAATTTGGCAAACAATCAGGTTGAAATCGAAATCATAATATGGGAAATTAAGTCTGATAAATTATGTTGTCATCAAGGTTTGGTAGATAATTCAGGTACTATATATGCTAAACCAAAAGAGAAACAGAATTGTGACAAAAGACAATTGCCTTGATGTTATTTCATGATTTAGATTTTCCAAACATAGCTCTAGTTAATAGCCAAGATAAAAAACACCCCACTCAAGGCAGAACAATTGGGTTTACTAATAAAAAGAAATAAATTAATATTGGTGGTGAAAATTTTTAATTAGTAATATTTCAATTTTCTATTTCAGAAAATTCTTTGGACCAGATATGTCATCCCCAGGTTTAAAATCTGATGTTACTTTTTTTTGGGGGCGGGGGCGGTAAAGCACAAAACTGATGACATTATAAATAACAGTCACAACTTATTTAATGTTGTTATTTGTTTGGTTTGTTGTTTAATTTTCAAAAGCTGCTTGATCTTCCCCACTAGCATGAAAGATTATTGCCACAGCAATCTCTTGACAACAAAAATTACAATTACACCTGATCTCTTATTCACCCGTGACAGAGTTTTAGTATTAAAAGATTTGCAGTTAAGAATTGACCAATTATTCCCATTTCCACCAGAGGAAGAAAGCTGATGTGACTTATGGGTCAGCTGAGAAACATACAAACAATAGTAATAATTTTTTTTTTACAATAAATAATCTCCCACCATAAAAGAAATCACATAACATTACACGGGGAAGTATTTTTGTCCATAAATGAAAGGTGTGACAAATTACCTAGTCTATTGAAAATGCTTCAGTGATGTGAATAAAAAGGAATATGTTATCATATTCTTCTGCATATTTAAGAGAGAGTAAGTCCCATTGGACTTAATGGGATTTACTTTGGAGTAAATAAGTTTTGTTACTCAGTATATGACTGTTTTATTAGTTTTAGAAAATAAGACTCAGTGAATAGAATACATATTATTTAAGCCTCGCAATGAATTAACACTGGGGAAAATGAAGATTATTATTAATTTATTGCTAATCTTTTATACTTTGAACATAGCATGTTATATTTACTGTTGTTTCACAAAGTGCTATAATAAATGCTCAGTGTTTGGCAGAGAACTGGTGGCTCTCTGAATAGAACAGCTAGTCATGAAGGTGCCGGGAGCTGTCATTTATCAACCTTTGTAAATCCATATCTCACATAGTATTCTAGAAATTTATGCCAGGGTTGAAGACTGTACGAAGAACAGAACCTGGAATGCTACAGGAAAGGAGGAAATGATTTAACCCATGTGTCAATTTTCAGTTCTGTCCAAAAAAATGAGAAACCAGGAATCCAGACATAAAATCTTTTAATAACTATTAGCTGAGCTGAATGATGTATTCTTTGTTCAAATCTCAGTCTAAAATCTGAACATATTCATTACTATTACCTTCAATAGTATATTAATTATTTTTTTTAAAAAAATACTTGAGGAATAATTAAGTTTATTCATTCTATTAATGTAATGATTCAAAAAGCATGCAGGGTATACTTTAAAACTCATCCTGACTCAATTTATGGAACAGAATTTGCTTTCAAAATGAATTTCAGAGAAACAGGATAAATTTATCTAGTGTGGCATCTGCTATTCCTTCACTAATTTAGCTGAGATGTGAACAAGTGTATATGTGATATCCTGTATCGTTGCATAGTCATCTTGTCAGTCTTTTGCATTAATGCATTCAAAGAAAGAATGTGGTGTACCAGTTATTGAAGACATCATACACATCCTGTTTGATAGAACACTATATTCCGAAGAAATGGCTACTTACTTAGAGCCTTACCTAAAAAGTAAAAAATATTGGGATACCCAGGAAAAAGTGTCTTACTTCTTGGAGGGAATAAACTTACATATTACTAACAAGATTGAATTTTTTTATTTCAAAGATGAAGAGGATAGACTGAGACTGATCTGAAAGTGATGTAACAGATTACAGGAATGATATGTAAAAAGATGCTACACTGGATGTACAAATGAAACTGGCTCATGTCTTAATAATTAAAAGGGTTAAGCTGAAAGAGTGACCTGGATAACTTCCTTATAGTGGATTTATAAGACATTTGTAAAAATTTTGAAGAATTTTATAAGAAGGGGCACAGAAAAAAATGGAAAGAAATAAAGTTCTAGGACATTATTTGATCAAATTAAAGATCAAGATTGTTAAAATAAGGACAGAATTTAAAGGTGGTTTACTTAATCAAGGTTAAAATAGATACATTGTCTTCTCTACCGTACTAACTGAGTTTGTTGATCAGGACTGAATGACAAAGCTTTAAGGATCTGCTTACTGATTAGAGATATGGGAAGAAGAGATCATTTGTTATATTTTAAGAGGTGATATGTTACTACTCGTGGGGAAAGGGGTAATCCTTTGTTTATATATTTCTTTTCTTTACCATATTGTTATGTTTTCCTTTTCTGTTTTCCTTTTTTTTAATTTCTGCACTTTTTATTTTTTCTTCTCATTTTAATTTTCTTAGTTTCTTTTTTTTTGCATCTCACCTTTATTATTTTTAAACAATTCGAATGAATGAATGAATGAATGAATGGGTGAACATACTCCTTGTTTAAGTCCTCACTTAACGACAGCACCGGCTGCTGCTCGCTCCTGATTGGCTAAGGCGCGAGCAGCAGCAGCAGGAAAAGAAAGCCTGGGGATTGGTTAAGAGTTTGACAGCTCCGGTATAAAAGGAGCTGTCAAAGCCGCTTGTTCTGCTGTTCATCTGAAGGTGCTGAATAAACGTTCCTGTTATCTAAAAGCCTGGCGTCTGCCTCAGTTCCTGTCAGCCGCCCCCGCAACACTTTACTGGCGACGAAGGTGGGATCGGCAGCCTGAAGGAACGAGCAGAGCCAGCGAACGAGCGGAGCCATCCTTTCCTGCCCGAGCTGGTCACTAGAGCTGTTCCAGTCACTCCCGGGCGACGAGAAGTCGCTGACAGCTGAAGTAAGTTGTCCTTTTCAGGATGACAACCCTGCCAGCCTTCGCTCCGTTCGAGCCGGCGACAGAGACATGGGACGACTACCTAACGTGCTTCGAGTGCGTCCTGAGGGCTAATGACTTTGCGGAGCTGTCAGGACCCCGCAAGCTGGGGTACTTCCTCAGCTCTTGCGGCCGTGACATGTTCGTCACGGCCAGAGCTCTAACAGCGCCGCAGCCAGTATACCTGGTTCCATGGGACACACTAATGGAAAAATTGCAGAACCACTACACCCCGGCACCTTCACGAGTCGCCCGGCGGCATGCTTTCCGACAGCGCTTCCAGAAAGAGGGCGAAACGATCAATGACTACGTCGCCGCCCTCAGAACAGCTGCAGTGAACTGTGAGTTTTCAGACCTGGATGATCTCCTATTAGATCAACTGATCTGTGGAGTTCAGGATCTGAGACTCCAGCACAGGCTGCTGGCTAGAAAAGAGCTGACTCTCGCAGCTGCCGTAGAAGAAGCCACAGCCTCCGAGCTGTCAGAAAAATCCGCGTCAGAAATGCAGCGTTTCCGGCCACTGACAGCTCAGCCAAAAAATCAGACCATTCATTATGAGGAAGCTGAAATCGACATCCCTTCAGACGAGGAGCCAGATGTCAGCCGCCTGCAAGCCTCACAAAAAAAATTCCCCTCAGGTGACAAACCACTTCAATCTGCTTGCCTAGGTTGTGGTGGCAACTACAGCCAAATGGACTGCAGATTCAGAAATGGGTGTGGGAAGAAGGGCCACCTATCCAGAGTCTGCAGAGCTACCCTTCCAGCCAACACCCAGCAACCTGCACAAACTCAAAGACCAAGAGCCTCAACAACCAATCAACAGAGACCACTCAGAAGACCTCCTCCAGCAAGAGACGACTGCTATTCCATTTACAAGACCTCCATGCCAACCTCCTTGGCTGTCAGCCATGCTTCTCTGCCAAATTCTCCTCACAAACTGTTCCTGACTGTTCAAATAGAGGGCAAGCCATGCTGTATGGAAGTGGACACAGGGTCATCTAAGTCACTAATATCCTGGTCCACCATCAAACAATTGCTTCCAAAACAGGTTTCCAAGGACAACTGCCCCTGATTATTGTAAATGGTCGGCTGCCATCTCTCCTAGGCCTTGACTGGTTCTCTCCCCTCGGCCTGGCTGTAACCGGCATCCATGCCACCTCTGACACCACCATGGACAAACTCGCCTCCGAATTCGTAGATGTTTTCGACCCTACGTTGGGTAAATATACTGGGAACCCCATCTCCTTAAACCTGGACCCCCAGGTGGCCCCAGTCCGTCTTAAACCTAGGCACGTCCCCTTAGCTCTGAGGCCCAAAGTTGACATTGAGATCGACAAGCTCATTGCCCAAGGGGTATTACAACCAATTGACCATTCCAAATTGGAGACCCCTATCGTCATCCCACTCAAACCCGACGGATCCGTTAGGATTTGCGCAGATTATAAGGCAACTCTCAACAGGGCTCTGCAAGCCAACCCATATCCCGTCCCAGTAGTCCAGCACCTCCTGCACTCCTTGGGCCAGGGGTCCATCTTCGCCAAACTGGACCTCGCTCAAGCATATCAGCAGCTCCTGATGGATGAGGCCACTGCACTGGCTCAGACGATTGTCACCCACCGGGGAGCTTTCAAATGCACGCGCTCCAGTTTGGTGTTAGTGTGGCCCCTGGTATTTTTCAGAGTCTAATGGAGCGGTTACTCCATCGACTGCAGGGGGTGGTGCCCTACTTTGACAACGTCCTTATTTCTGCCAATAATCGCTCTGACCTTATGGCCAAATTGAGGGTTGTCCTGCAGCGTTTCCGAGAGGCCGGTCTGCACCTCAAGAAGGAAAAGTGTCGCATTGGGGTGCCCTCTGTAGAATTTTGGGGGGGTTTAATCGATGCTGCTGGCATCCACCCCACTCCTTCCAAAATAAAGGCAATTACATCAGCTCCCCTCCCCCACGTCTAAGGCTCAGCTCCAAGCCTTCTTGGGGTTGCTTAATTTCTACTCTGTGTTCCTTCCCCATAAGGCTTTGGTGGCTGAGCCCTTGCATCGTTTGCTAGATGCCAAATCTCCCTGGCGCTGGGGTCCTACTGAATCCAAAGCGTTCAGAGCTGTAAAATCTTTGCTCACATCCAAGGCTGTCCTTGTTCAGTATAGTGACAGCCTTCCCCTCCTCCTGGCATGTGACGCCTCCCCTTATGGGGTTGGCGCCATATTAAGTCATGTCCTGCCCAATGGCTCTGAAGCCCCAGTGGCCTTTTACTCTCGCACCCTGTCCATGGCTGGACAGGGAAGCGTTGGCCTGTGTTGCTGGCATAAAAAATTCCATGATTATTTGTACAGCAGGTTTTTCCACTTAGTGACAGATCACCAACCCCTATTGGGTCTCTTAGCTGGAGATAGGCAGAGCCCACAGATTCCATCTGCCCGTATGTCCCGTTGGTTAGAATTCCTTGCTTCCTACTCCTACCATCTTAGCTATCGCCCTGGCCGTCACATGGGTCACACTGATGCCCTCAGTCGCTGCCCCCTACAGGCGCCCTTGTGTGACCCCGCCCCGGCCTGCCAAATTCTGCTGGTAGAGGAGCTTGCTGGCCCTGTCACTGTGGCCCATGTGGCATTGCACTCCAGGAAGGACCCCATCTTGTCCCAAGTCCTGGATTGGGTACGCAGGGGATGGCCTTCTGCGGCCCCTGCACCAGAGTTCCAGCCCTATTTCCATAGACAGCACAAGATAACAGTTTTAAAAGGTTGCTTGCTCTGGGGCCATAGGGTTATAGTTCCTCCTGAGCTTAGGCAATCCATCCTCCACTCCTTGCACGCAGTTCACCCGGGCATAGTCCGAATGAAGGCCCTGGGTCGTAGCTATGCCTGGTGGCCAAGGATGGACCATCAAATTGAGGAATGGGTTTCCAAATGTCACCAGTGCCAGCAGTCCAGGCCAGCCCTTCCTGCTGCCCCCATCTTGGACTGGGAAGAGCCCAGGGCACCCTGGTCCAGGCTTCACCTTGACCTAGCCGGCCCTGTCCACGGCCAGATGTTTCTGGTGTTAGTGGACGCTTATTCTAAATGGGTCGAGCTAAAGCGCATGCCCTCTACCACCTCTGATGCCATCGTGGCTGTGTTAGAGTCCCTATTTGCCACCCATGGCATGCCAGATACCCTGGTCACAGATAACGGCCCACAATTTACCTCTGCCGCTTTCCAGGTGTACCTGGCACAATTGGGAGTCCGCCATGCCACCACAGCGCCCGCGCACCCCACGGCCAATGGGTTGGCTGAACGTGCCGTTAGATCTGCCAAGGAGGCCTTGGGCCGCCTGGGGCATTCCAATTGGCACACTACCATTGCCACCTACCTCCTGGCTCAACATACTACCCCCTGCCAGTCTACAGGTCTGAGCCCGGCCAAGTTGCTTATGGGTCGCCGCCTATGCACCCAGCTTGACCGGCTGCACCCTGGCTATGTTACGACCCAACAAAGTTTTGCCCCTGGCCTACCTAGGAAGTTTAGTCCGGGGGACCCAGTTTTTGCCCTGAACTACGGGGTTGGGCTCAAATGGATGCCGGGGCATGTGGCCCAACTAACGGGCCCATGCTCCTATAGGGTACTCCTGGCTGATGGACAAACCTGGAGGCGGCATCTGAACCAGCTACACCACCGGGTCCCCACTGACTGTCCTAACACTCCGCCAGAGGAACCTTCCCCTTCCCAAGCCATCTCGACTCCTTCACCGGCCGATTCTCCGCCCCGCGAACTGTTGCCACAAGCTCTACCTGAAACTTCTGCTGTTCCAGCGCTGCCCGGGCCTCCCAAGATGGTGCCACCCACGTCTTCCGCCATCCCACGGAGTGAAGAGATCCTACCTCCTCCTTCTTCAGCTGCCTGCCCTGTTCTGAGACACTCTGGGCGGAGCCGCTGTCCGCCCGCCTACCTCGTGGACTACGCATGCGCCATCCGGGGGGTGAAGGGTGTTAAGTCCTCACTTAACGACTATGCCAGCTGCTGCTCGCTCCTGATTGGCTAAGGCGCGAGCAGCAGCCGGCGGGAAAAGAAAGCCTGGGGATTGGTTAAGAGTTTGACAGCTCCGGTATAAAAGGAGGTGTCAAAGCCGCTTGTTCTGCTGTTCATCTGAAGGTGCTGAATAAACGTTCCTGTTATCTAAAAGCCTGGCGTCTGCCTCAGTTCCTGTCAGCCACCCCCGCAACACTTCACCTTGTTCCTCCTATTTTGCCCACAACAACAACCTTTTGAAGTGAGTTGGGTCAAGAGAGAGTATCTGACCAAAAGTCACTCAGGTGTCTTTCATGCCTAAGGCCAGACTAGAACTCATGATCTCCTGGTTTCTAGGCTGATGCCTTAACCCAGTGGCTCTCAACCTTCCTAATGCCGCGACCCCTGCCCCACCGCTGTGACCCCCGCCCCACCCCCTCCCTGCACGTGTGCATTCCCAGTCACCAAGATGGCGGGCTAGCGCATGCTTAGGCGACCCCTGTGAAAGGGTCATTCAACCCCCAAAGGGGTCGTGACCCACAGGTTGAGAACTGCTGCCTTAACCACTAATTTTATCTTTTTAATTGTAATGTTTAATAAAATTACTTTTTTTAAAAAATGAAGAGGATAGAACAGCTAAAATAGAGTTATCTGCTGGAATAACAACCAGATTTCTGGAAGAGGAAAACAAGTTTTGAGAAACTTCAAAGTAGATTTTGGCATAACATTATTTCATTCCACCCCAAAGAAGATATAAATAGAGCTATAAAAAAACCATTGTGCACAGTGCCAAAGTACTTCCATAGGTGTTTTCCTATACTTTTTTGTTTCCCATCAGCTATTTCTTAAAGGACAAAGAGGTAGTCATTCCAAATAACAAACACAGATTGTCCTTTTTATCTCTAGATATGTCCTGCTTTGTGTATGTCCTGAAAATTGCAAGATATTTCATGGGACAGTCTTTTTTTTTCCTGATTCAACCAACAGCACATTTTTTTTTCCAAAAACCTCTTTTCATAAAAACTTCTTTTCATGAAAAAGTTTGTTCGAGGAAGATGGGGAAAAGGAAGAGCAAGTCATATCAATAGTTACGTATTTTTTTCCTATCAGTTCTTGTTCAGTTTGCTGAACTTGAATAAGAATGAACAAATGGCTGTAGTAATAAAACCAACAATGTCTCTTTAAAAAAAAGTTCCTTATAAATTAAGTCTGAAACTTTTGTCTCCACCCATTTTCCAATCATGTAGTGGAATGCCCAGAAGCACTGAGAAGTCTAGAAGTATAAAACTGTGTGCTCCGTAATAAAATAAAGAAGTTCAGCAGGACATACATTTGTGAATATTTATATTCAGTTCTATTGCTACAATTTTTTCTTGTCTTCTTTGTTTTTAGTACTGTGGATATTACTCAGTGGTGCATGATTATTCAGAGGAAAGCAGATGGATTTCCAGATGATTACCCATACAACAAGTAAGTCTAAAGGTATCATTGTCTCATCATCTACCCCATCCCTCCAAAAATATCCTAGCTCTTCCAGAGTTCCAAAAATAGAAAACAGCTTTAGGATTGCTCTGCAGCTGATCGAGATCTTGGGAATGGGGGAGATGGATGACAGTTGGAAGATCTCTATGGGAAAACACCTGCAAGAGGGGAAGAAAAAGTTATTGCAGGTAAAGCTTGTATTTCTGTGGGCATCTCAAAATGATTCATTTGTGGGTTTTATGAAAAAAAAATGTGTACTGGAAAAGAAATACTAAAATCTTAAAACCCTTTTTCTTTTCTTTCCTGGGGGGTTAGAAGAGATTTTTTTAAAAATTTTCAAATACATTAGTTTGTTTTTTTAAAAATAACCAAAGAAATCTTCTTGAAGCTTAAGTATGTTTAGAGTCTCATGCTGGAACTTCATAACTTCACTTTTCACATGACTTTTTCATCCACTTTATTCTGAATCTTGGACATGTGCTTTTGACTAAAAAGGAAAACAGTATTCTGTTTTTGTTTTTCAGATGATAATTTCACTTTTCCAAGCAACCATTTGTGGTTTTCATTTGCCAGTAGATTCATTGTTGCAATATGGTGGTGCAGATGGACTGTAAGCTAGTAAAAAACTGATGTGCTCTTAGAAGTAATGAAGGAAGGTGTGTTTTTGTAGGGTTTTGTTTGCTTGTTTGTTTTGTACCTTCAAGTCAGTGTTGAAACCTGGCACCAGTGTTGACACCTGACACCTGGTCTGCTTGAAAAAGTCCCTGCAGTTTTCTGGGCAAAGTTTTTCAGAAGTGGTTTCCCTTTGCCTGCTTCTCATGGATGAGAGAATGGCTAGCTCAAGCTGCACTTAGGCCTAAGGCAGGACTAAAACTAGTCTTTTGGTTTCTACACTGGAGCCTTAACCACTACTCCAATCTGGGTCTCTAGATGTAATGATACGTGGGAATGGCCTTGGGAGATTTGAGGGGGGGGATGACACACGCTTCATAGGGAATGATCAGACGGGAGGCTGTTCCCACAGCTGCATAGTGGACAGAGAAAGAAATTCAGAAAGTATCCTACCTAACCTATCAGGCTGAAGATTTGTACTGCCAGATTTGAAAGGTTCTGTTAATGGTTCTGTTCTACAATAAAGTAGAATTAGGTCATCAGATAGGGAGCACAGTGGCTCACGGTTAGGATTCTGGGCTGACGCCTATGTTCGAGACCTGGTTGATGGCACAAGATAGGGTCAGCTCCTGACACATGCTCCATCTCCTGCCAATCCAGCAGTCTGAAAGTGGACAACTGCGAGCAGATAGATAGGTACCACTTTGGTGGGTAACTTAATGGTGATATGAAATGATCCCCCAACTGGGCATCTCCTGGACAAACGGTGAGGTCACCGTTCTATCCTTTCAACCCCGATGTGCTTCATTGTTCCCAACATGACTGTAGTATCAGTTCATCTTTCCTGTCTGATCTACTTGGGAAAGCTGACACTAATGCAGGAAAAATGCATGACTATAAAACCTATGATTTGCTTCTAGGTGCAATTAAGGGAACTAAGAAGACCCTTAAATACTTTGGATCCAAGGTGATCACAATGTGGTACTTTTCAGGATTCCTCAGGATTCTCCTTACTAAAGTATTAGTAAGGGGAATCACAGCTCTTGGAAGATGTACCAATCAGTTGGTACTCAGATGACATAACACCCAAGACCATAATTAGAAAGTAAAGACAGATAAACCAGAAGACAACACCATACAAGTGGAACTCTAGTACAACAATCCCTGCAGGAAAGATTATGGACCCAAACTTGGGAAAATGCAAGAATTTGAATTTTAGGTAGTGTGCATTATTCCTTCTGAGCAGCGCATTTAGTTCAAGCCAAATAAAATGGTTGTGCATCGTAGCAACAAGGAAGAGGAGGTGTGTTCCTTCAACAACACACACTAGTCCATTGTTTATACTCAGTGAAATGTAGCAGACAAACCAGTTGTCATCCCTTCTTCTATCAGAAAGTGAAAAACACTAGTTCTGAGGTAAAGTAAGAAAACATTGGCAGAAGTTGTGTTCACCTTGGCTCCTGTAGAAGGGCAAATAGTCAGGTGATGCATTCTGGCACTTCAGAACTGATGGGTGAATCATGGTGAACCAAACAGGAAGTGCAGATAGTTGTGAATGCATCATTTTGAAAGGAAAATAGTGAAGGAGGGTTGGTAGAGCACGGAGACCAAAATTTCTACTGTAGTGGCATCATTGAAAACCTGCAAGAATAATTAAGGAAGTAGCAGGTGTTCCTATGCTCATAGCAGAGAATGAGCATAGGGACAATGAGGTAGGATAAGAGGTAAAGTCATAGGTTGCACACAAATACATGGGGAATATTTGCTAGGCCTTTAAAACTGCAAGAATGTTTAAGGCATGCAAGGAGAAGGAAGTAGGAACATTTTAAAATATAGGCTTGGATGTCAAAATACTAAGGTAGGACTGGTCTTTGTCTTGCTTTGTGTGCCTCACCATTTTCCACCCCCATTAAAAAAACAACCTCATACATTCTAAAGAAAGCATTGTGTTTTGTTGTTGGTAGATTTGATTACATAATGTGGGTAATGAAAACAGTTAATTGGGGTTTGGCCTGTGTTTATTTTAAACACAGAAAAGAAAAGGTGGAGATATAGAACAAAGGAAAGCAGAGAAGACATGTTTAATCTTTTCTTTGAATGCCATAAACCCAGGTTACAAAAAGAGCTAATCCAGAACACTAATGCAATTTAGTGCATGGTGACATCATTTTAATCTGTGTTATACTGTGGGGTTTACACGTCCGCAATATAATGATTTGTTCTCTATTTTGTTCAGTTTATCTTTAATAAAATTAAAATTTCATCTGAACACAGATCAGGGGTGGGTTCCACTTACCTTCCCTACCGGTTCACATCGCGACCCTAACCCTGTCACGTCACGCAAAAGACCCAGAAATGACCCTCTGCGCATGCGCAGAAGCTTTTGCACATGTGCAGAGGGGTTTTTGCAAGCCGCGGCGACCGGAGGACCGGTTTGGGAACTATATGTTAGGTAAAGGTGTTATGAAGAGAAGAGCAACCTAGAAATGACTATATTTATTTGGAAACTGTAAATGTAAAAGTTTCATGGGATGTTAAATCCTTCAGTTAAGGGTGTTTAATTAAATAATTATAATTCACTGTAGTGGGGACATCAGTTGGCTGAATTCTGACTGGAAGTCATACACATCAACAAATAAGAGACTACTCAGGAAACTCCTGAGGTGCACATAGGTTTATGAACAAGAAAATGTATGTAACCTATCCACAAGTTTATGTTCAAGGAAAAAGCTTAAAAAATACAATTACATATGAATAACTAATATTTCAGGAACTAATTAGTTTATAGGCTTACTTTGAACCTACAGAAACCAAGACAGGAGAAAAAGAATCAAGGTGTAAGGAAACCAGAATTAAAGGCAATAACTCTTTTAGGATATTCATTTTTCCTGTGATGTATAGAGAACCTGGTCCTGATGTTCACTATTTATTTATTTACATTAAATCTATTATGGCTGCTTACTCCAATAGACTGCAAGTTTCCTATATGACATAGAACTCTGTAGAGGGGTTATGGTCTCCCTACTAGCCAGAGTCTTCTCAAACCAATTTGTGCATAATAATAAGGCTGATCAGGAGAAAAGTGGGACAAACATACCTTGCTCTGTTCTCTCTGCCCATGGACCTAATCTCATAATGGACATGAAGATTGTAAATACAGCATATGCAAGTCTACGAATCACATTTATGGCTGAAGATTAAAAAAAAATAGTTGAAATCATAAGCCAAAGAAATAAAATAAAATGCTGGAGATGAAAAGGGAGTCCCGTGCTCCAACTCTAGAAAACTGATCATTAGAATGTAATCAAAGCTATCAATCTTTTAAGATCATGTACCAAAGCAGCTAAAAATGTCAGAGGAAGAAGAAGACAAATATATCAGTTATTTTATTTTTTCTCCTAAAATTCTGTATTCCTGTTTGAGGCTACCTTTTAGGGCACTTACTGTAACCTTTAGGTGTGACAGCTAATCATCTAAGATCTTCTACCTGCTACTCAAACATTGGTATGGTAACTTTTAAAAAGATGATTATTCTTGTGCTACTTTCCCAGATGGGCCGGCCCATTCAGAACCTCACCAACAGAAATCCAAACATATTTCTACTTTCCATGGAGAATGTGAAGAGAAAGAAAAAAAATCTGCTTTTCAAAACTTTGAAAGAAATTTTTTAAACATATATGGGTCAGGTAATACTAACATTTATTTAAAAATATGTTTTTCTATTTGAGCATTTTTTCAATTTTTCAGTGTCTGTGTTTGAAAGGATACATGTTAACACGTATAGGGAAATTTCAATGGCTTTATTCTTTTCTAAAGAGAATGAAGTTTTGCTCCACTACTTTATTTACTTTCTTAATCTCTGTAGGGTATCACTCTCAGTAAAATTGTCTGTTTATCAGATCTTTTGGCCTATGATTCTCAGGAAATGCTTAACGTTTTTAATTTAACGGGTTTATTTAGGAAAGTTTGGAAAAGTGCCTTATCTTTTTATAAAGCCAAGAAACAAGTGAAAGAACTAGGAGAACTTTGTTTTTTTCTGTCCAGTTGGGGAAGTACAATTATGAAAGAATCCTCCAACTGTGTGGCAATTCTTTGTTTCAGTTCCATCATGTTATTTTATTGGGGGTTGTTTCCTTAGATTTGTTGCCAGCTTGGAATGGTGAGGAATGCACCAAACATTTTCTTCATGAAGTGGTAGATATTATCTTCAGTTATATCAAAAAGGCGGTTGACAGAAAGAGCAAAGTGCTTGATTTCCACCATCCACATCAACTTCTGGAAGGGTTAGAAGGCTTCAATTTGGAACTCTCGGATCACCCTGAACCTCTGGAGCAAATTCTTGTAGACTGCAGGGACACCTTGAAATATGGTGTTAAAACAGGTAACTAATAATAATATATATATATTTCAGCATAATCATCTGTTCCCTAATCTTGTGGCCCTCAGGTTTCTTGTGCACACAATTGCCTTGTTCCACCCTGAGCAAGCATGTTCTGAGGATTTTACTAGTTAAGCTAATTCCATTACTTTTCATGCATTAACAAATGTCTGCAAATGCTAATTCTCTATAGAGACTATAATTTGGGGGGGGGGAGAGGGTCTTTTGCCTTTCCTGATGCTAGATTTTATGATTTTAAGCTTTTCTGATGCAGACTTTTAAAATATAAATCTCCACAGCGCATATTTTCATGGACTGTATAACTTTTGACACTATTCTTTCTTGGATGCATATCTCAGAAATGTCTTTTGTAATGCAGATTTTTGAGGAGATTTTTGTTCTTTGTTCACTGCTGTGCCATGAATGTTTTGATGGATATTATAGTCCCATAAAAAGGTGAACTCTTTTTACATAAAGAACACCAAGGCACGTGGGCAAAACGCTTTTTTACACTATCTTCCAACTACCTGTGGCTGCTTTATTGCAATAGTATCTTAAAATGATGTATTTCTAACATTTGTATTTTTAAGGACATCCCCGTTATTTCAACCAACTCTCCAGTGGCCTTGACATTATAGGACTTGTTGGAGAATGGTTGACAGCTACTGCAAATACAAACATGTATGTACTGTAATCTCAGTTTTATATAGGATTAATATAAGATTAAATAATATTTCAGCAGAATATTTAGTTGCTCTTTAAGAATGAAAAGACGCGGACTTCTGACACGATGCGAACCGGTAGGGAAGGTAAGTGGAACCCACCCCTGAACTATAGCTCCAACTCATCCATTTCATATGGATGTGAAAACAATTTGTACTACTGTTCATATTTTATATACATTTTCTATTAGCAAGTTTCTTACAGTTCCTTTTCTTTCAAGGACATCCTCCTGGAAACTTAAGTTTCCATATAGTTAAAGTTAGAATGAGCAAACACAACTTTTATGTATTGATTTATTCAATTTATATGCCTGCCCATCCTAGCAAGTTACTTCATATGGTATATAAAGCAACATGAAATAGAAATAAAGTTCTCTCATCCCAAAGTGGTGGGAAGAAGGTGATTCTAGGACACAAGTTGCCCTTCTGCATATTTCGTTACATTGATATTTTATTGAGAGAGTGTTAGAATGGCTCAGACAAAAATATAAAAGTGCACTATAGAAGTGTTCAATCAACATTACAGAGAGGCTACAAAATAGAGAGGCAGAAGTAATGGGAATCTTATAACAGTAAAAAAAATGTGAAAGAGAACGGCCATCACATTTTCCTTGATAGGAGTTCTTACTTGTATGGGTCTATGGGTCTTTTATATCAAATTTATCTGATACTCTCATGGTAAACAGAGAATGGCTGCCGGTTGGTGTGGCCAGGTATATGTGAACATCTACCAAATCTGAAGTTGATTGTGAATTCTAGTCTGGTGGTTAAAAACAAATTGAAAAATGGTTATGATGTATTCACTTTCAAGTCACTCATTCACATAAGGTATTTGTCCTCACTTCTAGTAATACTGTGTCTGGATTTTATGGAGTACCACAACATTTCAGAACTTTACTAATGGAACATATTTTAGGTAGACCACCATGCATCTTTCTGGCTTTGAGCTCTACATTCTGGGCTTACATTTGATACAGTGCTATTTACTTTAAGGGATGAAAATAGGAAATACTTCTATAGTTCATAAATGCTATGTATGGAATCTGTAACTCTGTAAGAATTGTTTATTCAATCCTTTTTTATAGTATGTCTAAGACATTCAAAAGTGGATTGATATTGGTTTAAAATCATTAAAATGTGAAGTATAATGATTGTAAAATGCTGATAAACAAAACTGTGACTAAAACATTTAAATTATGGGAATCATAAACTATGACGATAACAGAGGACAAGTCAGGCAGATAAAAGGTAGCATTTTGATCTAAAGAAAAAGGAAATCTTATTGGATTTGGCCTCAAAACCTGTTTGGCCCTGCTGCTTTTCTGCCTCTATGTTTGGATTGTGGCTTACATCCCCCCACCCCATCACCACCAGTGAGCTGAAAATATGCCAATAGGAAATGACGGAGTTTGGTAAAACCAGGTTAGGAACCAGGTTAGTTAAAGAAGACTGACTTTATAGATGCTTTTCTATTTATTATTGACTATCTAAAGAAGGGAACACCCAAACACAATTAAATACAAGCTAGTATAAATTACCTAACCGCAACTAGTGTCTACATATCACCAAATGCTCATACATACACATTACTGTCTTTAAAAATCTAATTTACAAGCCTTAGACATTCACATTCAAGTGTAATATATACCAGAAAGATTGATCTATTACTAGTAGATTATAGCACAATTTAAAATAACACGAGAAAAATAGTATATTATGATTAGTAATTCAAGAACAGTTGGAAATAATTCCCTTAATATTTCAGATAATGCTGAAGCATGCTTAGTGATTAGTTAGAAAATGGCAAATGGATAATAAGAAAAGCACTTGAGAAAAGTAGGGGTGACTCTAGGAATTTTGAAAGGTTATTCTAAGTTTAGCTGCACATAAGTAGTCATAAGTACTTGCAAGTATTGTGGGCCTAATTGACAAAAGAAAGCTCAGGACCATATAGGTTGGAAACATGCGGAAGAGGCCTTCATCCTGCAGTGGATAGACAATGGCTAAAATGATGAAGTACTTGCCCAAGGTACATATCCAGTGCTATATTCTGTTATTTCCTAGGTGAGTCTTAGGGATAAAATGCATGCATACGTCAGCCTAGCTATGTTTCTATAGTTTTATTTGCATGTATAGCTACTGGATTCTGTGAACAGATCTTTTCTGCATGAACCAGATGGAATTCTGCATCATTGCCTTGCTTTTATCTTTGTCAAGCAATTTGGATTTGTTTCGGTTTCTGCGTTTTTTGACTGTGTTATGTTGATTACATTGAAATATGTTAACAGGTTTACATATGAAATAGCACCAGTATTCATCATAATGGAGGAGATCCTGCTGAAGAAAATGCAGGAAATTATTGGATGGGAAGAAAGGGAATCAGATGGCATATTTTCCCCAGGTACTGTAAGTAGATTAAAAATGTTCAGTGTTATTCAGATTATGGAACCAATGTATTCTGCTGACATTTCAGATACTGAGTTATAGTCTTGCCCTAGGCATATAAGAAAGCCAAATGACTTTGGACCAGCCAGTCTCTCTCAGTCCAACTCACCTCACAGGGTTCTGGTTGTGGGTAAATAGGAGGAGGATAGAGTATTAGGTATGTTTGCCCTCTTGAGTTATTTATAAAATAATAACAGTGGGAATATGTGTACATACTGTACATACATACATAAAGATAATATATCTTCCTCTTTCTTCCTGTGTACACACAAACATGTGAATTCACTATAAGGCAGAGAAAGGAAACTTTGATCTGCAGGTAATGGTCTGTCTTGCAAGGCCTCTACATCCAGCCTGTGGAGGTCCTTCCCCTCTGTTTCCAGTGAGATGGCTATCTTTTCCTTCCTCTTTCTATGTGGAAATAGGTGACATCTTCATACTGAGAGCAATTGCTTTTAACTCCTCAGTAGAAGAAAAGCTATGGGAGGATAATGGGGCATGACTTCAATAGAGGGAGGGAAGTAAAGGGAAGCAAAATCTTGGTCCCTGGCATTATCTATGTTACCACAGATTTGGAGACAGCAATCTCAGCCTTGGGCTCCACTCAATACTTTCCTCCTTCCTTAAAATGAATACAGAAATGGCAAAATCATTGCATTGGCTGGGTTGTAATAAGAACCTACAGAGAAAAAAGTCATACTTAGTCATCCTGTTCTACTCTCTGTTCTCAACTATTTTTGTGGCACCCAAAGCTTTATAACAATGCTGCAAATCACCGGTGGATGAGAGATGATAATGATTTTCACTGATCGACGAAGATGGACCATACCAGATTGAAACAATGATACGCCATCTAAGTATCATAGAAGGCTGTAGAATTCAGCATGTTGGAATCAATGCAACATCATTTTTAACACTAATAAATTATGCTGTATCCTAGTGGATGAGATTGTAATCGGGTTAGTTGTACTTACATAGCAAGCTTTTCATGGCTTTTCTACACAGACCTTCCTTGGCATTGAAAAATGTCATGAATGGAAATAAGCTGCCTCTAGAAAATTGCAATTGAGAACATTACCTGTGTGGATGATCCATATTCACTACATGGAATAACTTAAATTAATCTGCCTTTGGTATCTGAAATTTGTCTGTTTGACTTGAAATGATGAGATGAAGCATTAATTCCCAATGACACTCAGTTATTCAAATGGTAATAAAATCTAATTTTTTTTACCAGGGGGAAGCATATCAAACCTCTATAGTGTTTTAGTTGCTCGCTATAAATACTACCCTGAGATTAAAACCAAAGGCATGGCAGCCCTTCCAGAGATTATATTGTTTATTTCTGAACATGTGAGTATTTACGTGTGCAATCACACTTGTATAAAGTTATCTGACTGTGGCAGACTGCAATTATCTTAATAATACATGATTGTTGAATGAACTCTCAGTGTGATGGAATGCCACAAGAATGTAGAGCCAGTACAGAAAAGATATCTGAGTCCTGGGAAAGTAGAAACCATGAGAAAGAAACTCAAAGCAAGTCCACTTTCATTGTATTAACTATATGTTGGAATAGAGGATGGCTTTAATAGGCTTTCAAAATTCTGTTACAATACTCAAACGCATTAAAGTACATTTCAAGACTTTTTTTCCTGACTTTACCTACCTCAAAGGACTGACATTCACCAACGCTCAATTCCACTCTCCCTAATTTTAGCAATTGATTACTTACCACGAAGAAAGTTACCTTGTTAAAAGGGAGGAAAATGCATTTTTAATATATAATTCATGGCTAGTTATAGAGGTGAGGAAATATTGCTTCCTGATAGCAATAATGTACATTTGTGGTTTCACTGCATTGTGAATTATTTCTGTCATGACCGCCACAAGAGTTGTGCAAAACCCAGAGCAAAGTCAACGACTGGTATCTAATACATGAATCTTAGCCTAGAAACAATTATTATAGTTGCAGACATCCCTGCTCCATGTTGCTGGCACAATATGATTTTGTGTCAACTTAATGTTGCTAAGTTCAATATGGCAACTGGCTCTAGGTGTGTTATAATAGCAATCGCAATAGACTTATATACTGCTTCACAGTGCTTTACAGCCCTCTCTAAGTGGTTTACAGTGTCAGCATATTACCCCAACAATCTGGATCCTCATTTTACCAACCTCGGAAGGATGGAAGGATGAGTCAACCTTGAGCCAATGAGAATTGAACTCCTGGCTGCTATTCTAGAACAGTGGTTCTCAACCTTCCTAATGCTGCGACCCCCGTCCCGCCATCCCTGCCCCGCCCCCTCCCCACATGCGATGAGGTGACAAAGGGGGCGTGGCACCAAGATGGTGGGCTAGCGCGCGCTTAGGCGACCCCTGTAAAAGGGTCGTTCGACCCAAAAATGGGTCGTGACCCACAGGTTGAGAACCGTTGTTCTAGAAGTATTATTATTATGTATTAAAGATATAATTGAGAGAACTGGAAAACTCTATGAGTAACAGAACCCCCATATCTAGAGAACATCAGATGTGAAAGACTTGCCTAACGTAAATTCCAATGTGCATAAAATGTGACTCACTGTCACAATTTAAGGAAGATGACTAGCCTAAGCAGTTATAAATTAATAAACTGTAAATCAAAGAATTATGAACTTTGATTATATTTTCCACGTGGATCACAACAGTACTGTATTATAGATTATATTATGGTGATATTTTGACTGTAGTTTAGACAAGGCGCACTCAATTGGTAATTTCTTATGAGGTAAGCTTTCATAGAAATAATTTAGCTTATTTTGTTGTTATTTCTTTCACCCTCCCTATGCTAAGAAGGTAACTTTCTCAAAGCAGATTCAAATTGTTTATGGTAGTTGCTATTTTTCTGCATTATGTCCCACAATTATATTAAATTGACAGTACTGAGAAAGAGGGAGGAAGCACTTCCATCAGTAACAAACCCCCAAAAGAAGTAAATTGTATTATGGCCATTGCTAATTGACTCTCAAAAAATACTTTGAAATCTTTTCTCCTTGATCACCCTACAAACAATATTGAGAATTTTGAAAGTCGTCCGCTGCCTCCTCTAATATCATCACTATTAAGTCTTAATTCGTTTCTTATTTATACACACCTATTCACAGGTTCCTCTAATTTGATTCAATGGGGTTTGCTCCCAGATACAATTATAAGGATTGTTAAAACTGAACTGTAGTCCCACTGATGTTAGCAGACCAGTCATGGTTTTAAACTCAATGTTACCGTGTTTCATTTTTCTTAAGACAAGAACAGTTATAAAATTGTTTATCTCTACTGCATTTTGTGAAGTCTTTTTTTTCTCTATTTGATGATTTCTCCTCTAAATTATTTCAGAGTCACTATTCTATAAAAAAGGCAGCAGCAGTTGTGGGAATTGGGGTGGATAATGTTATTGCTATCAAATGTGATGAAAGGTAAGGTTCTCAAAATTTTCCTGCATAATATCAGTATGTACAATTCGCTTCCTCTAATGTTCTTTGATAGAGATGCATTTTCATCTTCCGGCTTCATTATTTTCACAAAATGCACCCCTTCCCCTCCAAGTAAGTTAAATCTCCCTGAGCAAATGACTTAGTTGTTAGTTATTTGACAATAATTTCTACTTCCTTGGAGCATTTCACAAACAATGAGAAACAGGTACTTTTCCCAGAGCAGCATAGGTTTATTTCAATTATTGCCTCCAGACAATTTTTCCTCCAGCATTGTACAGATCTGCCATGAAGTCAAGGGATTCTTGTAAAATGTATCAATTAATTTCTCATAAATAATATATCAGCTCAAACTAGGTCTATTGTTCCCATCGGTGTCATCAAGATGTAGCTGCTGAAGTTAGTTGTCACAGAAAAAAAAATAGCTTTATGTATAAGGATATCAATAACACCAATGCATATAATGAATGAGTCCATTAGAAAATGAATGATGCTTTAACAAAGAATATTAGTACAATTTAAAAAAATAAATGACTTTTTTTTCTGAACTTCTACTGTAAATCCAAGTCTACTTCCTCTCCAAGCAGTAAACAGATTTTATTATATTATTTTATTTTGTTCACCAAGAGGGAAAAAAGGATAAGGACTTCACTGAGATCCTTTATCGTTCCTTGAAGATGGAAAAGGAGATTTTCATGGCTTTATGACTTCTATTGTGTCTTTATTTCCTATTCTCACAGTTTTCTGCATATTCAAAGGTGATTGTCTATTGGTAGATGCCTCTGCTTGTGCAGGTTGCCACATAATTATTAATGTAGCCTCCCTCTACAAATGGATTTTTAATGAGAATATTGTTCTACAGTACTGAGGAAGTTTACCATGTATCATGAAGAAAATGAACAATGGAGGAATTAGACCTACAAGCTCTATCCTTTCTTCTTCACTTTACGGTGTGGTTTTTTTGTGTATGTAGGTGTGTCCATTTTGAGAATGATTGGATGGGACTTGATTCTCATGGGGATTTGTTCAGAAGTACATATCTGTGAATTGTTTTGCTTGCAAAAGAAAAGTTTTTTTACATATTTGGAAAATTTGAGCATGCCATCTTTATCAAATGCTACATTTCACTTTTTAAAACATTTAAACAGAGGGAAAATGATTCCATCCGAACTGGAGGAAAATATTATCAAAGTCAAGAGACAGGTTTGTTTGTTTGTTTGTTTTCTTATTGTATTGGTTTTATGCTTCATGGCATATTTATTAATTTGATAAAATAGGCTACTTCCTTTCAAAATTCATGTCCCAAGAAACCTGTAAAATCTTTCAGTCTGTACTCACGTGACTATTCCTCTGGAACATAATTTGGTTTATAATTTTGAATTATCATGCTAATGGCAATTTGGCTTTAGTGGGATATCTAGAAATACGTAGAAAAGTTTTCTTTCCTTTGTTTTTCCAAAAGGGAAAAGACAGACAAATGAGCAGATACCGATAGAAACAACAACCCATTGCTCAGCTTTGCTTCTAGCATGGACATTCATCACGAAAAAGAGCAGGTTAATGAGAGGATGGTTTAAAAAGACGATAAGAATTTTCTATTTCCTCACAGTTCAGTTACACCCCAGAGGAAGATATCATAAGGAAAATCATCCTTTGGGCACTTCTTATATTACAAAATGCTGGCATTGGGCAGGCTGCAAAGATTTAGAATAGGAAAGCAGTGGGGAAGGAGGTTGGTATATAGAAATAGCATCCTTGGCCACCTTGTATAGTAAGCTCAACCATAGTGTTGTAGAGGTACAACTGGCTCCAATAATTTTAATATCAGGGTTGTTGTTTTTTTAAAAAAACATTTTCGAACTTAGCTGGTTACTCTGTTTTACTATATTTTTACTGTCTCCAAAGCATTTGTTCAAATTCTATTTCACTACCAATGCTTTGATTGCATGCAGTTCTTATGTGTTTATCTCATGTTTACTGCTCATGATTTTGAAATTACTTGAGAAAAGGTGGTTTATAAATATATTAATAAAAAACTAAATAAATTCAAGAACAGCCTAATAATGATGCAGAAGAGGAAAATAGTTGGAAACTAAAGGAAAGATTTTGAGCTTAGTAAGAAAGAACAGTAATTGCCATTATATCGCAATTTTAATTGAAAACACATGGAAATCTAACTTATTTAGAAACATATACATCATTTTGGGTGTAGAGTCAAAAGTGGTCACAAAATAAATTAAAGGCAAGAAAAAAGAAATAATAATAAATCTATCTTATATCCTGCAATGTAATCTAATGCAAATGTACACAGATAATATAAAAAAGGGCAACCAGAAACTAGCAAAGGAAACAATTTCTGTGTTGTTGTATAACATACCTAACCTAACTGAAGACATAAGATTAAAATATACAAACCTATAGAACTCATATTTCTATGCCTCACTATGTACTTCCAGTTTGAAAGTAAAATTTATAAATAGATCAAAGGGACTCAAAACTCATACATAGTAGAAACAGCAATGTAATATCTAGAAATTAGTCTTTCCATTGTCTTGGTTGCAATCTGAATCCACTACAGAGATGACATCTTTGTCAAAATAAAAAATAATAGTTAGAAAATATATAATCAACCATACTTACAAGGGAATCAAATTCACATAAACAGAAAACAACAAATTAACCCTTATAGACATCCTAATTATAGAAAAATACAGCATATTACAAACATAAATCTGCCAGAAAACAATCCACCAACCAAATCTCCAACTACAATTATCTCAGCCAAATAGCACATAACAATACTGCATATTAAAATGAGCCATGACACACTGCAACACATTGGAATCACATAAAGAAGAAATAAACTACTTACATGACATTTTCAATACACTAAATAGCCACACATTTTCATCAAAAGGTCAAGCCAACCAACAAAAGGTCAAGCCAACCAACAAAAACATAAATGTTACAAACCATAAAAATTATAACCGTCTCCTGTCTCAAATTTATTTTAATCAAATTTAAAATAATCATGGTAAACAAACCAACAAAGTTCTTGAACAATATATTAAGCAAACTGAAAGATCAAATACTAAGGAGAGACAAAACAGGAGTCATATACAAAATAAAATTCAAATACTGTGAACACCACATAGGTGTATAGGGCAAACTTACAGACAGTTAGCAAAAAAAGTGATCAACTAATGTAGATTAAATCCTCTCTATAGATGTATCAAAAGACAGTATATCAGCTCAACATTCAACAACAGTCAACCATCACAGATTAATCCACCAGTAGCTGGATAGATTAGAGACATCTCCTTATCAATCTAATAATAAAACAAGCTACAATCATAGAAAAAGAACAGTACCTTAAGAATCAACCAGGACTCAGTCTTGTCCGCATCCCATCTAAGAAAGCAGGCAAAACAGAAGGATACATAATCTTTGCCAACCTACAAATCTTCCAAAATATTTTCCTGATGATGTTATCTAGTAGGTCAATTAAGTCTCTGCAACCTCAAAATCAAGTTAGAAGTCCAAGAATGGAACGTGCCAACCTTGCCTTGAGCTATGTGTATTCACTGCTGTTGTGAAAATGCATTTCCCCTTCTCAATTCCAAGATCATACCCATCAGAGGTGGGTTCCTCCCGGTTCGGACCGGTTCTATAGAACCGGTAGTAACTTGGCGGCCTGGGTTGCTAGAACCGGCAGCGACTCAGGCCTGCCACGTCCCCGAACCGGCTCTTTCGGTGCTGCCATCTTGTTTTTTGCTTCTGTGCATGCACAGAAGCTTTTTTTAAGCACTGCGCATGCGCGAAGCACGCGCGCATGAAGCACGCACGCACCCGCGAAGAGTCCCGCTGAGCGAACTGGCAGCAAAGAAAAGAAGAACCCACCCCTGATACCCATCTAATTAAATTCTTGAGACTATGGCTAAAATGGATAGGCAATCTTTTCAGTCAATGGACATGTTTACAATTTTGACATCATATAATGGATTGTCTAATGCTTGCAAGGGAAACAGGATGGGTATTTGTCCACAAAATGATTACTGTAGTGAACCAGTCTTTTACTATTGATTTATTTTTTTCAAGTGCTTCAGATGTGTCCTATGATCCCAGATTCTTGTTGGCATATTCTCATAAAAAATTTTTTAGGATGCACCGACTCACCGTTTTTTAATTTTCTAATAATGTCTATGAAACTCAGTAGTACTTTAATAATTATATGTGGGCTTAGAAGGAAAATAGGACTTAGACAAAGTTGTACTTGGAAGGGAAGTGTTAGATTGAGAATCATCCCAGAAGGCAACAGTGACAAGTCACTTCATATTGTTGTCAATATTACCATGAAGTTCCCAGAAATCAGTCTTCACTTGAGGGTGTTACAAGATATGCATTTTATTTTATTTTTTTATTGACACATTTTTATTAATGCAATATTTATTATCTGGTAGCTAATAATTTAATTTAATTTAATTTAATTTAATTTAATTTAATTTAATTTAATTTAACTGTATTTCTATGCCGCCCAACTCCCAAAGGATTTTGTTTAATAATAAGGAAGGTGTTTAAAGTCATCAAAGTTTAAAGCACACAAGTTGTTACATACATGAATTGATCTCTTTTGAGCTAAAATGTCCTAACTATACCTAGCCACCCCATCCAAAACAGAAAGATGTTTTAATTATAATAACAATTATGACAGAGGACAAATTGCATGTGCTTTAATGTAGGTTGCTGTATTCTTTTTCAGGGAAAAATACCACTGTATGTTAATGCCACAGCTGGGACAACAGTCTATGGAGCCTTTGATCCTCTTGCCAACATTGCTGACATTTGTGAAAAATACAATCTTTGGATGCATGTGGATGTAAGATCCTTGTTTTCACACTCAATTGCTACAACAAACTAGTGGTGAGACAGAAGTGGGCCAGAGGTGGGTTCCTCCCGGTTCGGACTGGTTCGCCGGTTCGGACCGGTTTGCCAGAACTGGTAGCGACCTGCTGGTGACATCACGATGATGTCACCGATCCGGTTCGGTTGGTGCCGGTACGTGGGTGCCGCCATCTTTTTTATTTATTTTTTTAAAAAAAATTATTTATTTTTCTTCTGCGCATGCGCAGAAGCCGAGTTTCCAGCACTGCACATGCATTGCAATCTTGTTTTTGGCGTTTTTTGGGGGTTTTTTGAATTTTTTTTTAAAAAAATTGCACTGTGCATGCGCGCGCCGAGGCGTGGCCATGCGGCGCGGGAGGAAGCGAACCGGCAGTGAGGTAAGTTAGAACCCACCCCTGAAGTGGGCTGCTCTATAAGCTGCTGCCAGCTGTCCCCTCACAAATGTACAGGCCCAGGTTCCTCAGTATGCAGAGTCAGCTTGAAGCAGCTTACAAATCAGCTTTATGAATCTAGAAAAAATATACTTATTATACTTGATTAAATCTATATGCCGACCATCTCATCCTCCAAAATGATTCTGGATGGCTTTAATGATTTGAAGAGAGGTTGTTTGTTTCTGTGGATATTGCAAACTCTAGTTTCTTTTCAGATTGTATAAAACCTATTTGATATATTTATACAGCCCAGATAAATATACACACGCACCAAAGACATGTGTATAAATAACAGTTATTAAAACAATTTAGAACTCAGTGAATTGGTTGATTTATAAAATTGATTTATAATTGCATATGATGAGCAGAGACAACCATGAAAGATGTTACTGGCTTTCAAGGAGAGAAAGGTCATTGCCACCCTTAGGATTATTCATTTAATGTAAGGTAAAAAGAAAATCTTGGTTATATCAGAATAACACCCAGAATATAACTAATGGGATGTTGCAGGAGATTGTTATTTGACTTCAGTAATTTTCTTCCTATGACTAATTCATATTATTCAGTACATAATATGACACATTTTAAAACAGTACTTTGTGTTGACTCCTGGCAACCGCCTGGACTGCAGAAACTAAAAGACTCAATGTCACCTAGACAACTTTGTGCCCAAGGTTTAGAATTTATAGACTCCTGATTTTGAGCCTGGTGGCTTTACTGCTATATCAAGCCAGCTCTCAAACAGTACTTTACTTAAACTTAAAAAAATCTTCCTTTAACTTAAAATGTTTTAAACACAATATTTTCAATAATGGATACAAGTAGAAAACTGAAGTCAAAGAATAACCTTCTGCACCATCATATTAGCATACTATTATATCCAGTTTGGTCTAGTGCAGTGGTTCCCAATCTTTTTTTGGCCATGCCCCACCTAAGCATCTCTAAAATCTTGATGCTCCCCCCTGTGACATATAATTCTTACTATTCAAAAAGTGAACTCCTACTCACGTGGAGGAAACCTAAAAGGCCATTAACTTGGTTTAAACAAGGTTCCAATTGCCCCCATTAAAAATCAAATTGCCCCCCTGTGGGGCGTGGGCCCCACGTTGGGAACCACTGGTCTAGTGGTTAAGGCCCAGGCTAGAACCTGCTGTTCCTCTCCCAGAATATAACAGAACAGAAAGAACTACTCTGCATTCTGCTTAGTAAAAAGCAAAAGATTTTTAAAATCAGACGATCAGACTTTTCTCTTTTGTCTCTTTTCTCATTTTGGGATTTAGCTTCTCTTTTCCCTTATATCTTTGAAAGGCCACTGTAGTAAGTATGGCTGGCAAAATGTGATAAAAGGTGGAATCTTTTCATTTAGATAACTGTGTGTTTAATTTCAATAGGCATCATGGGGAGGTGGATTACTATTGTCAAGAAAGCATTCCCATAAGTTGAGCGGCATTGAAAGGTACGCATCTTGTGATGTAATTTATTTGTACAGCAGTGAGATTAATATATTATTTTTGTTTGTTTGTTTCTAACCTCTCCCTGAAGAGAAGATAAAGAATATAATTACAATGATAATGACTCATGAGCAACCAAAGTGTGTTGTGTTATGAGAAGCGGGGGGGGGGGAATCTAGATCCTATTCCTACAACCTGCACATCAGATGAAGGAGGAAGAGATATACAGTATATTCAGTGGTGGGTTGCTACCGGTTCGCACCGGTTCAACGAACCAGTAGTGGCGGTGGCGGGAGGCTCCGCCCACCTGCCCGGACGTCATAAAAAATGCTCTGTGCATGTGCAGAAGCGTTGCGCATGCGCCAGTTTCCTGTGTGCTCCCGTTCCCGAACCGGTAGCAAAGGTAAATGGAACCCACTACTGAGTATATTGTGAAAATGGAAAAGCATTAATAGACCCAGTTCAACTGACCCTCAGAGGGTACAATTTCCCCGTAAACAAACTCATTCAAACAAACTTGCAGTTAAACTGAATGTGGGAAAACTTCCCTCATTTTACATACCAAGTAAAAGAACCGCTAATAACCAGAAACTAAAAATGCAAGCTTATCTACAAATATATTTTGTTTGCTTGTTTGTTTGTTTTTATTAGATTTGTTTGCCACCTATGTCACCTCGAGGCGACACCAGGGAGGTTACAAACATTAAACGCCAATAAAATCATGAACACTAAATATTCCTAATAACAGTATTACATTACAATTACAATTTAAAAGATGGGGAAGAAGGAAGCAGGATGCACATGGGGGTGGGGTCTTCCCTTAATCCATAAACCACTTCCAGTCTGATACTTACATACAGTGAACAGTGGTTTTTCACTGAGTTAGTGTGATTGTATGGTGCCTGAATCACTAGTAAATGCATACATTTACATAGGATCATAGAGTGACCGGTAATCTGTACATAATTTTAGAGTTTATTTTTTCCAGCTTTAAAAAAAATACTTATATTCTTTTCTTTTAAGTGTTCCACATTGAATATTCCTTTTCTTTGTTTCTGTTTTTTTGTTGAGTTTCTATAATCATATAGTTGCAGATATCAACACAGATACTAATGCAGTTGCAGATATTAAAGTTCTCTTCTTTAATTAGAGCCAACTCTGTTACATGGAATCCTCACAAACTGATGGGTGTTCCGCTACAGTGCTCGGCTTTTTTAGTCCATGAAAAGGTAATTTGCTTTTTTTTTTGGTCCAGGTAGGTCTACCTGTTTGCTATAAAAAAAATAAGACTTCTATCTAAATCAGCGGTTCTCAACCTGTGGGTTGTGACCCCTTTGGGGGTCGAACGACCATTTCACAGGGGTCGCCGCACGCATTAGTCTGCCATCTTGGTGCCACCGTCACTGCAGGGGTGAAATGCTCCCGGTTCGGCCGTGCCTGCGGGTCGCCGGACAGCCGGTAGCTACAGAAGCGTGAGACTTCGCCCACCCGCCCGGAAGCCACCAGATGCCACCGGATGCATGCGCAGAGGGTAAAAGAACCCAAATGGCAGCGTCCGGGCGAAGTCTCCTGCTTCCGTCGCTATCAGCTGTCCGGCGACCCACAGGCAAGCCCGAACCAGGAGCATTTCACCCCTGGTGCCACGCCCCCTTTGTCACCTCATCCCGCGCAGGGGGTCACGGCAGCGGTGGGGGGGTCGCAGGGGGTCACGGCATTAGGTTGAGAACCATTGATCTAAATAATGTTGAAATAATATTGCACAAGGAAAGATTTGAAGGACAAGGCTCCCACTGTATCACATGGAAGCTACTTTTACTGAAATGAATTGGCTTACTTTTGAGCAATCATACGGGCAATAGAGACGTTTAGTAGAGCTGGGGAGGGTTTGCTCCAGCACGAGCTCGCTATGGAATACAAGTGGGGTTCCTTAGGAGAAAAAAGTGATGGAACTGACTTACAACCTTCCCTGCTGGCTTCCCCATTGACTTTGCTTGTGGGAAACTGAACAGGAAGATTGCCAAAGGTAGCCACATGACCGCGAGACACTACAATGTTGCCAAGCACTTGAATCATGAACCAATGATGAGCACTGGGCTGCTGTGACAGCCAGAATTTTGAGGACTGGTTGTAACTGCCACTTGTTCAGTACTATCACAACATTAGTCACTGAACAAGTGGCCATTAACTGAAGAACACTTGTAATACACGGATATTATACATTTGGCTTGGTGCAGGGGTGTGTTGTGGATCCTTTTGCTGCCGGTTCGCTCAGGGTCGCGCCGTGCGCGCACTTTGTGCGCGCCTGTAGCAATCAAAAAATAGCTTCTGCGCATCCGCAGAAGCAAAAATTAGCTTCTGCACATGCGCAGAAGCAAAATCCAAGATGGCGGCGCCCACGGAGATACCGACAGAACCGGCTCCGTGACATCATCGCCAAATTACTAACGGTTATAAAGAACCGGATAGAACCGGTAAGAATCCACCTCTGGCTTGGTGGGAATCGCAGCCCTTTCCTGATTCATTTCTAGAATGATATCAAATCATAACAATACGTAAAATAAAATTGTTGGTAGAAGCTTTTCTCATTCTCTATCCCCTCTAGGGTATTCTCCAAGCCTGCAATCAGCTCCGTGCTGACTATCTCTTCCAACCAGACAAGGCTTATGATACAGTTTATGACACTGGAGACAAGACAATCCAATGTGGCCGACATGTTGATGTCTTCAAACTATGGCTAATGTGGAGAGCTAAAGTAGGAGCACATTCATTACTGGATGAAGTGTCCGACTAAAGATGAACAAGTCGGTTGCTTTCAATTTCTTAGTTTTTAATGTTAGATTTAGTTCGTTCTATGATAAACTGCATCACTTGAGAATATATTTTCAATGACAATTAATACTATTAATAAATGTATACACACACATACTCACGTGCAATACATTTGAATGAATGAATGAACGAATGAATGAATGAATGATATAGATTCTGATCAGTATTGCTGGGCCTCAGCAATAAAAGTATTTATCTACCATTGCTGGACTTCTTTTTAATGAAGCTGTAATAAAAATCTGCAGAGGAATCTTTGTATTCATGAAAAGGCAGCTTCTGAAATTTCAATATAGCCATTATGTTACTTTATAGTGGGAGGACCTCATTTTAATTGTTTGCTGGCCCCAGATAAATCATTGACATTTTACGTTGCAAACTTTGAGTATACAATAGAATGACTCATGTTTGTTCTGCCTTTTGTATTTTACAGGGCACAGGAGGATTTGAAATTCTTATCAACACATTTTTGGAACTTGCAGAATATCTTTACAAGGAACTTAAGACAAGAAACAACTATGAGCTGGTTTTTGATGCTGAGGTTAGGAGTTAACAGCAGCAAGAAGTCTCTGTATTACTTCTTTATTTTGTTAATCTATAGTTTCCAGATCCCACAAAAGTCTTCTTCACAAAGGATGAAAAGAGCCAGTTTGGTCTAGTGGTTAAGACATCAGCTAGAAAGCAGACTGTGAGTTCAAATCCCACTTTAGCGATGAAAGCCAGCTGGGTGACTTTGGGCTAGTCTCTCTCAGCCCAATCCATCTCACAGGGCAGTAGTGGGTTGTAAAACCTCTTGCTACCGGTTCGCGCTCGCGCATGCATAGAAGCATCCCGCGAGGGTGGGTGGAGTCTCCCGCTGCCGCCACTACCGGTTCTAAGAACCAGGCCGAACCAGGAGCAACCCACCGCTGTCACAGGGTTGTTATTGTGGGAAAATAGGAGGAAGAAGGAATATTGCCTGTATTTGCTGTCTTGAGTTATTTGTTTAAACAATAATGGCAGGATATAAATAAAATAAACAAATGGGCACATTAAGTTAATTATCACGAAGGTTACAAAGGTCTTCCAATGTTTCTTGGCTGGATTATAAGGAATAAATGTGTTTTTTCCTCTTCCACCCCCTCCAACCTTTTTTTTTTTTTAAGTCTTTTTTTCACCTTTAGCTGAAACTTTGCATACAAACCTTCATGCAAGTGAATTCTTTGCATTACACATTCTGGGTGTGAATCAAGATTTCCAGTGACTAAGAAGAATGAATCATCTTTTTCCCTAGGTTCAGAAGCTGCCAAATAAATTAATCAGATTAAATGAAAATATGTTTAAAAATGGGTATGAACCTCACATTTCTGCTTCAGCTGAGTAGAATTCTAATGCTAGAATTCTACATTTTCCAGAACTTCTTTACAAATTCATGTGGGTGCATATTTATTTGATGTTAAGCCCCAGAGATTTCCCTGAGCTATTAATGTGTAAAATGTAAAATGTTTCATAAATATGTGAAGATCAGAAAAGGCAATCCTTAGTTTTCATAAGGCCCCAGGAGAGAAAAATAGAGTAGCAAATGTACAATATGAATCAAAAAACATAAAAATGCTTCACAAATAGCAGTTGTAAAATTATCACTAAACTAAAAAAAGGACTATGAAAAGTTAAACTAAATATAAGTTAGATCTGGAAAGGTTCCACAGCCTAAATTTTTGGTATTTATGGAATGTTCTTCACACACATCAATTTTTTTTCTGAGCTAATGGAAAATAACCAATTTTAAAACATGTAATAATTCATTGAGATGCCTCAGAGACTTGTATATAATTAATGAAATTTAAATAGACTGTGTTTTCACACATTTTATCTCAGTAGATATTAATAAATATCTCATGGAAATATCCTACACCTGAACCAATGTTAATTCTCAATAAAATAAGTTAAAATTTATGTTCAAGCAGAAACAAATTCAGGCAATATTTAAGGTTGAAGTGAACTTAATAAAAACAAGTTTTAGCTTAATTCATTATGAATTTTGACTCCGCAGTGGAGAAGTGATCCCTGAGCTATTTCATGATGTTTATTGGGTTGGCAGTAGAAAATATTTTACACTATGTTAAACAGGCATGAATAGTTGTGTTTAATGGAGAGGCAATTCTGAAGGAAGGAAGGAAGTAGAGTGGCTGAAGTTTCCAATGAGTTTTTTTCATGCTGGGCATTAAATGGAAAAGAGAAGAACTCGTGCAATGTCATCAGGTACAAGAAAATGCCAACAGAGGAAATGGGCTTACCATGGGTTCATATTGATAGTAAGGATTTTGTATAAAGAGTGGATTTATTTTAATTTTGTTTATAAGACTTAAGGTTACAATTTCCCCTGCCTATTTGATAAAGTAGAACATTTG
This sequence comes from Thermophis baileyi, assembly GCA_003457575.1. NCBI lineage: Eukaryota > Metazoa > Chordata > Lepidosauria > Squamata > Dipsadidae > Thermophis > Thermophis baileyi. The sequence goes on from QLTV01000804.1 coordinate 723,824, forward strand.
TTGCAGAAATAAAAATGTTTGATTTTACCTCTTCTTTTTTTAAAAAAAATCTTCAAGCCTGAATTCAGCAATGTATGTTTCTGGTATATCCCACCAAGTCTTCGACATATCCCAAAAGGGCCAGAAAGAGACAAAATACTTCATCAGGTAAAAGCTCATATGTACATTTTCTGTCAGAGCAGGGTTTTTTTCCCAAACTTGGCAACTTTAATATGTGTGGACTTCAATTCCCAGAATTCTCTAGCCAACCATTCTGGGTATGGAATTCTAGGAGTTGAAGTCCACATATATTAAAGTTGCCAAGTTTGAAAAGCACTATGTTGGAACAAGTGTTTATGGAACTAAAATGTTCTGTCTATCCCTCCATGTTTCACATAAGTTAAATATATTAGAGGACAACTCCTACTATCCTTACCAATGGAGGATCATGCGATCCAGCATTTGGGGAAGGGTAGTCTAATCTATGCATAATAGATACAATCTGCAATGGCAGAAAATCTGGTTTTGCCTTCAGCTTTTGATGGACATACCTGACTGTTTCTGTTCTGCATGGTGTCATCCAACATTTCATTCCAGTCTGTTTCTACTTTATTTATTTTTTTTCTAATCAAAGACACACCATTTAATCCTTTTTTCATTCTTTAATTTGTTTAATTGAATTATGATATGGCATAAGTCATACATTACATTACTTGAATACAGTGCTATTTATACCATATTGACTAGAGAATATTAACACTAAAATGTTTAAATCTTTAAAGATAAAGAAAAAAATGTTAATATCAATATTAAGACATCTCTAAAATGTTAATATTGATAAGCATAAGGTTCACCATATTTTAATAAGATATAAATATACACTTTAATCATATTTCTGCCATCATTCCAAAATAATGGCTGCTACTACTTAGTCTCTTCAATGCATTATCCCAGGAATTAAGTATTGTTTTCTGCCCTATCTATCCAGGTTGCTCCAAAAATGAAAGCAAGGATGATTGAAGAAGGCACTACTATGGTTAGCTACCAACCTTTGGGGGACAATGTGAACTTTTTCCGAATGGTCTTCTCTAATCCAGCAACCAAAAAATCAGATGTTGATTTCCTCTTGGAAGAGATTGAAAGGCTTGGGAAGGATTTGTGATAATCTGAAAACAATCTATTATTAGTATTGTGGTGATTCTCTACAGCAGTGTTTCTCAACCTTGACAACTTTAACATGTGTGTACTTCAACTCCCAGAATTCCCCAGCCAGCCCTCTTGACTAGGCAATTCTGGAAGCTGAAGTCCACAACTTAGAGTTGTCAAAGTTGAGGAATACGAATTGACAAAGGTCTGTTGTTATTTTTATTTTATTTTTCATAAAAGTGCTGCGCTGTAGTTTCCTTTCTTTCTGCTATTTGTTGGGGTGAAATTCAAAGGTTTGAAACTTACTGGGAAGGGAGTTACAGTAGATCTGATGAAATATACCATTTCCCAAGAAACTTGTTTTTGTACGTTAAATGGGTAAAGAATCTTACATGTCTTTTTACTCAAAGCACTGAGCATTGTTTTTGCATAGGCTGCAGCCTAACAAAACCTCTTAAAAAGTTCATGCGATCATGCTGTCTTGTATGATAACAAGTAATCCCCAAAGGAAATCATGTGAGAATATCACCATGCACAATACAAGCACTGGGTGTTTTAAAAACCCCACATAGACACATCTCTTGACACCATGCTCAGGGTCGAGATAGATCCAAGATGGCAGGCTTCTCACTGCACTCCACTAATTAATAACCAATGATTATCAGAAATGCAGGTAGTCCTCGACTTACAATGATTCATTTAGTGACTGTTCAAAGTTATGACACCTAAAAAAGTGACTTCTGACAATTTTTTTACACTTATAACCATTGCAGCAGCCCCATGCAGACCGTTGCAGCAGCCCCATGCAGTGGTTGCAGCAATTTTGACACAAAACAACTTTGCATCAAAATTTGGATGCAAAGACAAAGTGGAAACTAAAAAAGATGACTGGACTACAACTAGAAGTAATCCTGAATAATAAAGATTATTTGGATCCCTTTCAGTCAAGGCTCAAGCCTAGGCATGGGGCAAAAACACATTGGTCATTCTTGTGATGGTCTATAGCAGGATGTGGATGAGGATGGCACACTTTTCTTAGTCCAATATTTTTGGAAATGCATGCACTAAGTAGACACAGCCTAGTCAGAAAGGGCACCCATTCCCTATGAGACTAAAGAGACAAGCAGGCAAAAGCCCTGAAGATGGCTTTCTTGGTAGCAACTCCATCACTTCAGAGTAGCTTATTCTAGAAAGTCAAGATGTTGTTCCCATTCAGTAATTAGAAAGATGGTTAGAAATTAGAAAGTCTTCCCTCATGGGGCATTTGAATGGAAGAGCAGTGACAGCATAGGTAATGATTGCATGAATATTAATGGATTGATTTTACATTGAATGTTGATTTTAGTGTTTTTAAAATGGTAAGCCATTAGAGCCTAGTCAGTAAGCAGCACTAAATTATTGTAAATAAATAAATAAAATAAAATAAATAGAGATTGTTTAATTCTTTGAAAACACCTCTGACCATTATCTACTCTTTCCTACTGGTTTTAGATTAAAAAAACATTTAAAAATTATTTTAAAAATGGTATGCCATTTTTCAAAGTCATCAGATTTTCTTGGGGCATATTTCAGCATTTTCACTAGTCAACGTCTTATACCGGTAGATGTATAAAAATTGTCATTTCTGGAACTTGTGCTTTAGATTTTCACCATCAATTTGAGAAAGATGGAAGTAAATGAGGTAGAAGCCAATGCATGTGTCCCATGTAGCCTGTATGTTGTGGACGTCCGAATGCCTGAATAGGGATTATGTTTCAAACAGGAGATTTGCCAAACACGGAAGCAGAATTTTATAAAATTTAGGAGTAACAAACCTATTTCTCTTCAATGAAGCACTTCAGATAGAACTACCAGATTTTTCTTCTGAAAGTTAAGATACCCCTGAGTCTGGGAATCATGCCAATGCAGAATTTTACAATTTAATATGGAGCCTGAGGAAATTCAGCAAGTCAAGATGGGAATTAGCTCTACAGTCATGATCCAAATATTCCTATTCACAATTCTCCCATATTACCTCTGTTATGGCCCTATCTATGCAATAACCAAAGATGAAGAATATCTGGTCCTCAAGGTGTGGTCTGAATTACAGCTCTAACTTCAATTTAATTGTAAGCATGAAAATTGAAATTGTTGGAAATTGTAGCCCCAAATATCTGAAGATCAAAAGTTCATCACTCCTAGAGTAGGCTGTCTGCCCTGGAAGTAAGAATCTTGACTTCATTCATTTTCAATCCAGTTTGGTTATTTATTTTATATACAAAAAGGCTTCACTTCCACAAAAGACTTAGCAGAACCAAAAAGGCTACCAGAGTTAATTAATTTCAAGGGATTGGATTTAGCTCCACTCGTGCACAAGATTAAACTACTTAACCCAGTCAACCAATTTATATAAAAACAACCCAATAAGTTACTCCATTTTGTTTACTTAGTTCTGATGGAAAAAAAGCTGGAGAAGAAGCTTGAAAAAGCAAGTTTTTCTATTGCACTGTTCACTGCCAGAGCCATGCAGTGTAGGACACAGCTTCTCAGAAGTGCTTGCAGTGGCCAAGTGATGCCTCCAATTTTCTGTCCAGTCAAAAGGAAAGAGGGTAGTGAATCTAGTGATAGTATTAAGCAAGTGCTCAGGAGTTACCAGGTACTTCCTGGAATAATCAGTAGGGATTCTATATTCCTAAAATGGCAACTTTTTACACAATTCATATAATTATGTCCTGCCAGAAGATCTGGTCAGGAAATCTGGTTGGGATACTTTAAAACAGTGGTTCTCAACCTTTCTAATGGCGTGACCCCCCCACCGCCGTGACCCCCCCGCTGCTGCCACCATGGGTGAAATGCTCCCGGTTTGGCCGTGCCTGCAGGGCGCCGGACAGCCGGTAGCGACAGAATCGGGAGACTTCGCCCGGACGCCGCCATTTGGGTTCTTTTACCCTCTGCGCATGCGCAAAGCATTCTGCTCATGCGCAGAGGGTAGAAGAACCCAAATGGCGACGTCCGGGCTACCAGCTGTCCGGCAACCCGCAGGCACGGCCGAACCAGGACCTTTTCACCCCTGCAGTGACGGTGGCACCAAAGGGGTCGTGACCCACAGGTTGAGAACCGCTGCTTTAAAAGTATTGAAGGAGTTCTACATTCCCTTCTATTGATATGGACTGATTATTGTTTTTACTGATTTTTTTGAAGTATTTATTTTTCTTTTCAAAAGATCATGTATATTTATTTTAGATAGTGATAAATAGTGGTGAGTGAAATCAACGTAAATTTTACAGTTTAGAGTTTTGTAGTGATGTATGACCATTTCTCAATATGATACAAAGATTTTAGTTTTATATATTAATTTAATCAATGCTGGCCATTACCTATAAAGCCCTACATAGCCTAGGGTTAGGTTTTCTGAAGGACTGCCCATCTCATGGTTTCGGATGGCCAGTACATGCCAGCAGAGTTAGTATGCTGCAGGACTTTATAATCAAGCAGTGCCATCAATGGGGACCCAGAAATGTGCCCTTTTTACCATGGGGTCTCACAATGAGATTCCCTCTGAGCTCCATGTGACTCCCAACCTGATCAAATTCTGCAAAGCATTGAAGACCTGGCTGTTCTTTCAGGTTGGGGTTGAGATGGATAGAACTCTTTATGTCTTGTATGGAGTGACTGGATCACATCTTGTTCCATCTTGTGCTTTTATTTTTATTGTGAACTGTCCATGGATGATTTGGAGTTGGGCAATGCCTAAATTGAGTTAAATAAATAAAAAGTGGCCAACAGCAACATCGATCCAGGGGCATGTAATGAGTACACATTTTTTAAAAAGAATGACTCACTCCCATAGATTCTAATTAGTTTTTTGTTTTGTTGGGAGTTTGGGCAGCAAGAGTTGTATTATGTTTGAGACTGGATGAAAATTTGAAATCTACATTAAACTACAGTAAGTTGGAAATGTCATTACTAAACTAGAGTAACTAACATGCATATAAATTCAATATTAGCCTGAGTATGTTTATAGTAAGAATTACATTCAACTAACATAGCTATCTAATCAAAATATCTAATAAGAATAACATTAACTCCTCAAACACCCACATTTGGTTTAGATTGGTCTAATTTCATTGAGTTAATCAGAAAGAAAATTTATAACCCTCCAAAATAATTTTAAGTCTACTCTTTCTACTTAAATAGATTGCTAATGGGCATGTCCAATTACTGAATATAAAAGTTACACTAAGAACTCAAAAGCCACCAAAATAAAGAAGGACAATCACATAAAGACCTGGCCGTGAGTGAAAGAATGATTAATAATATCATTGAAATGTCACCCATTTTGAGTAATACACAATTATAGCTTCAACAAATTAGCATTCAAGCATCTAACCCGAATGCAAATCATTCAGAGGGTTCTTTCTTCAATAAGGTTATAGAGATTATTGCATATCCCTTTCAAGATAACATCTGACTGACAGCTGAAATAATAGGATAATGAAGGTAGAAATAATGGAAAATAAAATCACAATAACCATACAGTAGAAGTAGCCAAGATTTCTGGGAATTGGGCCATAACACGTTATTTCAAATCAATCTGGCTGAGTTTTAAAATCCTTGGGAGAACCTATTTTCATTCCCACCAGTCAGAAATCTCTTTGACAGGTAAGGCAGAAGATACCTTCACAATGGCTGCTTCTAGCATTCTGCAGCTTCCTTATCAAGGGACAAGGCACATTTTATCTTTAAGGTGCTCTAGAAGGGGGAAAAAAATTCTTCAGTCTTTTGCCATTTGTTTCAGCCTGTTTACTGTCAGAAGTAAGGATTCCAGATAGAAGTGTTGGGGACTGCTGTTTAATTTCTTTTAAATGGTTGCTAATTTGTTGTTGTTCAGTTGCTAAGTCATGTCCGATTCTTTGTGACCCCATGGACCAGAGGTGGGTTCCTACTGGTTTGGACCGCCTCTAAAGAACCATTAGTAATGTGGTGGCCTGGGTCACTAGTACCGGCAGCGACACAGGCCTGCCACGCCCCCAAGCTGGTTCTCTCGGCGGCGCCATAGGCGCCGCCATCTTGTTTTTTCTTCTGCGCATGCGCAGAAGCTGTTTTTTGTATTGCGTCCCTGAGCGAACAGGCAGTAAGAAGATCTGGAACCCACCCCTGCCATGGACCATAGCACGCAAAGCCCCCTATCCTCTACCGTCTCCCAGATTCATGTTCATTGCCTCAATGACACTATCTAACCATCTCATTCTCTGCCATCCCTTTCTCCTTTTGCCTTCAATTGGTTACTAATAGATTTGCTTTTTAAAAAAAGATTTGAATTAATATTTTTGATGTTTCCTCTGTTACTTCTTCCCCCCCCCTTTCATTCAGAGCAACTACCAACCTAAAGCAGCTTATAAGCAAACATAAATAAAAAGACAATAAATAGGATGTGGGGAAAAATGTCACTAGAATTTCTCCACAAGGAGGTTGGTGGCAGCTGAGTGTGCTTCCTCCCTCTCCCTTTCTCATCAAACATTGGGTGGTAATATCCCTGGGAGAGGGGAGAAGAATTTCTGAACTCTATTTATTGTGGAAACATGACGTATTAATTGAGTAAATAAAGCTCAAAATGGGGACAGAATGACTCTAGGGTATGTTTCATTATGCATGTATGTAAGTTTTCTTAATTAGGCCTGGGGGGAATCTAGCAGCAAGTAGAAAATTCATTGGGATCTTTGGACTGAATAGTTGCTTTTCAGTAGATTAGCAAAGATATCTGATGCTGAATTTTTAACAGTAGATATCATTAGCCAAACTATATTTAAATCTTCAGAAAGGCTGAAATCTATCATAGGCTGTTGCCTAGGAGAGTCATCAATCATTGGAATCACCTGTGTCTCCTACACTGCCAAATATTTGCATTTCCCAATATTAGAGAATAAGGAAGATGACCTTGATGGAGATATGAAGCTCTGTAGTCAAGGTGACAAAGGGCATAACATTTTCTAACTCTAGAATGGCCAGATAATGCTTGTAAGCAGTTCAGGCAGATGCCTCTGTAATTCACTAAAATATAAAAAGGAGGAAAAGGAGGAAATACAATGCGATCAGACCTGTAATCTTCTGTTATTTTGAGGACCGAGATTGTTGGGGGCAATATGGTGACTCTGTAAACAGCTTAGAGAGGACTGTAAAGCACTGTGAAATGGTACATACAGTAAGTCTAAGTGCTATTATGGCCAGTCTCGAGAAATGTACAGGGAGTCCTCAACTTATAACCACAATGGGGATCAAATGCCTGCAAGATGATTGTTAAATGAGTTTACAATCTTTTTTGCCAGAGTTGCTAAGCAAATCAGAATACAGATAACAGAGTTGGAAGGGACCTTGGAGGTCTTCTAGTCCAACCCTCTGCTCAAGCAAGATACCCTATACCATTTCAGGCAAATGGCTGTCCAATCTTTTCTTAAAAACCTCCAGTGTTAGACTACCCACAATTTCTGAAGGCAATCCGTTAACTGTTCTGATTAAATGTTTTGTCAGGAAATTTCTCCTTGATTAGTTTCCATCCATTGCTTCTTGTCTTGCCTTCAGGTGCTTTGTAGAATAGGTTGACTCCCTCTTCTTTGTGGCAGTCCCTTAGATATTGGAAGACTGCTATCATGTCATCCCTAGTCCTTCTTTACATTAAACTAGACATACCCAATTCCTGCAAACGTTCTTCATATGTTTTAGCATCCAGTCCCCTATTCATCTTTATTGTTCTTCTTTGCAATCTTTATAGGGTCTCAATATATTTTTTATATTGTGGCAACCAAAACTGGATGCAATATTCCAAGTGTGGTCTTACTGAGGCATTATAAATTGGTACTAATGCTTGATGTGATCTTGATTCTGTCCCTCTTTTAATGCAGTTTAGGATTGCCTTGGCGTTTTTGGTGGCTGCAGCACATTGCTTGCTCATATTTAAGTGGCTGTCCATTAGGACTCTTAGATCTCTCTCACAGTTACTGCTATTGAGCCAGGTGTTACCTATTCTATACCTGAAGCTTTGAAAGGGAGGAGAAGAAGTGGACTGGTCTACACAAGCCAAAATAGTGTCAATTCAATACAGAAGAAAGGATGAAGCAGACGAACAGAGAAAAAATAAAATAAAATACTGTGTGTCTCAACTGTTGCTTTTAGTATTTTGTAAGACATTTTGAATTGGAGAGTTTATATATTAACTGTGCCTTAAAGATGTACTGCAACTTTAAGGAAACTACTCACTTGTGTGTAAGTAGTAGTAAGGGCTCTGCCGAATCTCACAGGCTTAATAGCTCAGAGTTGTTTACATTTATGCTTGTGTTTATGTGTTCTGTCTTATACATGTATTATGTTTCTTAATAAAACAAAAGTGCTGATAATGATGTGCCATAAAGTTATTGTTGACTCTTAGTAACTGCTCTTATTGAATTTATATGGCTCTTATTGGCTCTATATCTATTTGGCTCTTATTGAATTTATATGGCTTCCTCACTTGCATATGACTCTGAGCAGAATTCTCCATGATTGTCTGTTCCTAACTGGTCCTTCTGTTCTTTCAACAGTGTACGCCATTGCACAAGCTGTAAAAGTTCACAATTGGAAGATTTGTACTTGAATTTGCAAAAAAGTTGAGGGAAAACTAGGCTGCAGACTTGTTCACAGGAAATTGCAAAGAGTTCATGAAGACCCTGCCTGAACAGCTTTGAAGGGAGACAGCCTCTTAAACCAGTAGTGAGTTCTAAAACCCGTTGCTACTGGTTCACGCGTGCATGCAACACTTCTGCGCATGCGCAGAAGTGTCCCGGGCGGGTGGGCAGAGCCTCCCGCCACCGCTACCGGTTCGCAGAACCAGGCCAAACCGGGAGCAACTCACCGCTGTCTTAAACTCAGGGCAGCGACATTAACAAATCTGGAAACCAGTGATTGGGTAATTTCTTTTTAAAGAAATACCTGGCTAGGATGTATTCCTCAAGAGACTGAAATTCTAGCTTCAGGAATTATTCAAACCTCATTCCTACTGTTTAGTAAATAAACAGTACAGTAGCCTCCAAGTTATTAAAGTAAAATGAGATGTTTTGGCAATATGAAAGAAAAATCCAAAATCTATATTAGAGTGAAGGATAGCTGCAAAGAAAGAAAGAAAAAAAAAATAGTGAGGAAACTCCCTTATATTGAGAATCTTAAATATCCATTTTCCTAAGCATCAGAAGATTCAATAACTGAATCTATTTTGTAAATCTAGTGCTACATCCAAGTGCAAAAAAATCTACTTTGTCCCAGATTATCTGATCTATTTCCCTGGAGGTGCATATTTGCCCAAATACCTGCATTGTTTTGAACCTGTTCTTTACTTATGCTACATTTTCCCCATTAAGAATTGCAAAGATATCCCACTAATTTTGAGCAGTATACAAAGAATGTGTATTCTTGAATTCATAAAATTTTAAACCACAATTGTACAGAACATTGGTGAATATGTTTCTGCATGTCTGGTTTTTCAGCACTAGGTGGCAAAGTTAATCCACAATTGCTGATCTATTCATTAAATGTTGCCAGTGCTTGTGTGGTGCTCAATTTTATGAAAACTAAGTATCTAAATTAAAGAGATTTCAACTGTATTTATATTCATCAATCCTTTTGTTTAGCCAAAGCCTATATATTATCTCCCAGTCAACAACTTATGGCTGAATGACATTTTAATGTCATACAATAATGCATGAAATGGGAAGAGGAGTATGTACTGTGTTATACAGTATATAAAATTAAATATGTGCCTTTTTTGATATAGTGTTATAACTCTGAAATTTGGAACCTAGAGGTGATGTCGCAAACAGTACCTGACATGCTGGACTGAATGCACACATATCATTGGTTGAAAAGTCAGCTAATATACTGTACTTTACAGGTTTTGCACTTGAAAATATATTCCAAATTCCCCATAATTAACAGGCAGAAGAGAACACACACTGTTCAGTAGATATTAAAAGCTTGCCAAAATGGGCTAAACCAACACAAAGTGTATATTTCTCAATGTGCTATTAAGACTCCACAATCATCAAAGCATGAGAGCATAGACAGGTTGCTATGAACTTCAAAAGTTCAGCAAGCTGCCAAATCCATCATCAAATGAACTTGAAATGTTCCAAAAAAGACTCAACACTCATTTGTCCAGCCAAACCAACAAAGATAAAATTTTGAAAAGATTTCACTTTGTTGTCTGGTTGAACTTACATGAACACGTGCATTGTGTAAATGCTCCTTTGGGCCTACTGACTGTAACTTCAATAATGCCTTTAAAAATACAGACTTGCTTCATTTTGAAAATAACTCTTCAGAGTTGTTGTTATACATACAGTTGTTTTACATACAACTGTATGTAAAAATGGAACAAAAGAAACTGATTAAATAGAATAAAGAAAGTGAATCTTATTTCTGTGTCACCCCTACAACTTACCTCAGTCAGACTCACAAATACAGATCTCAAACTGAACTGCGTTATAGTAGAACCGCTGGTCATGGCCATAATTCATTCCATAACTTTGGTTGCAACCCGATTTGGTCGTGACCCGAATCTAATTTCCCCATTGGATTGTATGTAAATACGATCAATCCGTTCCAGACCCCTACAAACTGTAGTTCATTCGTATTTCTACATAGGCACTTTCTTAGATGCCTAAAACAGAGTCTAAGTCATGGAAGTCCATGTTTTGTAGTTCTCTCTGGTGTTCTTGCCAATTTTACTTCAAGTCCCAGCGTGCCATGTGAAGAAATATTTTCCAAATAAATATATAATAGGGGCAAATCAGAGGAACTAGAAAGAAGAGGCGGAAGCACTGCTCCGGCAGCTGCAAACAGACTTAGAGAGGCGGGGCGCTGTATGATGGCCAAGAGGGCGGCTGTTTCCACAGCACGATGGAGTCGAGGGGGGTCTGGGAGCCGGAGAGCGCTGGCGATCGGCTCTTTCCTCTGGTCTGCAGTTGAGAGGACCGGCCAAGGCGGGGGCGTTAATGGCGGTCTCGCTGGGGCAAGGGTGGCGGTGGCAGCGTAAAGGGTGAGGGGGCCCAGCAGCAACAAGCGCTGGTTGGGGAAAGCGAGGGAGAAGCGGCTTTTTGAGTAGCGTGAGCCTTAGGAGGCACGCTTGGAAGAAAGGTTGGGCATCTGGGGGAGTGGGGGGCGAGAGGAATTGAAGGCATGATGGCCAACTGAAGGTAAGGCAGGATCCATCACCAAGCCAAGATGGACTCACTTGATTAGAGGCCATGGTTAATTGCAAAATTAATGCAGCAGCCACACGTGGGTTGCTGTTGTTTATAAACAAACAACAGGAAATTTGGCGCTTACAAAAAATGGCGCGGAAGGGGAAATCGGCTGCGGCCGTGTTTGATCGGCACCCAAGTATGTGTTCGTGACCAGACTCAAAAATTTTGTGAAATTTTTGGTCGGAACCCGATTTGGTCGTGGTCAGAAGTGTTCGTGACCAGAGGTTCTACTGTATATAAATAAATGGCCATATATGTGATTTCTGTATTCTGACTGCACATACTGTAAAATATATTGTTCTAATATAAGCGCCCCAATAGATCATTTGTCTAAATTGTGGTCCAAGAAAATTCTTATACAATTATTCAAATAATATATGTCTCTGGGGCTTCACAAAGTACATTCATCATGAGGGACTTGGTTAAATCCTCCACAGTTAACCATTGTGCTCAGCTGCTCAAATCTTGCTCAAATAAATACTGTCCTAAAATGTGTAGGCAATATTTGTACCTTTGGCAATTTGAAAAGCATGTTTATAGTGGCTCATCCATACCAAGGTGCCAACCTTACTGAGGATGGCTTTAACTTTCTGTGCTTCTATATCAAGATTCTTTGTGCAGCAATCTGTTTAGCTTGTTCTTCAGTCGTACAAGAGACAGGGAGAGAGAAACTAATCCTCTCTGTATTTACAATCAACATCACTGCATGACCAATACTTGAGTTGGAACTGAAGAATAGTAAAGTACACACACATTCACATCTTTCCATTTTTCTGCCTCCTACCTTCAGTTACTTTAGATATTTGTAGCTTACCCCCATGAAATCTAATTCAATCAATTCACCATACCAGAGGATCTGAAGAAAACCCAAAATCTCAGATTGCTGACTTTAGCAGGCTGTAAGTCAGACAATGTTTCTGTAAGTAAAGTAGGGGTTTGGGTTTGTTTTTTTTAAACACCTTTGTGTTCTGCTGAACAGAGCATTGTCTCCATCCTGAATGTGCAAAAAAACTCTGCACATTGTTTGATCTAGCCAGATCTGTGACTGGCCATATAGAAAAATGAGTGGGTGGGCCAAGGGATTAAGCAAAGAGATAGGTGATTGATGAATTGCACTGCAATTCAGGGGATTCATGGAGAAAGATCCCAGAACCCATTCCCTCCACTCTCACCAATACTGGCAGAGCAAGCTACTGTATATAAGCAGCCATTAAACCTCACTTTCCTGCATTCTGAGAATTTTATTCAGCTGGGAAATGAAATGTCTGCAAGAAAACAACCAAGCTCAAAAAGTCCCCAAACCCAAGAGTTCACCCTTGAAGAGCATATATATTCAACTATTGGATTCAGGGACTACATAGACCCACATGCAGTTCCAATCCAGTGTGAATATCACTCAGGTCCAGCTGAAGGACTGGGAGAGAAGAGATGAAGAATGTGAGATCCCCATCTGATACACATCTCTGGGAATGATGAAAGCTAAGGACTCACTTCAGAAAGTCACTGATTTGTGCTGCATCAGATACAAGGCTTATTGTGAAAAGTAACAGCATTTAAAAAATAGAATTTATTACATATTTATTTCTTAAACTTCTACTCTGCTGCAATTTAGTAGCACTCTGACCTTTGCTAGAGAATGGTTAATTTTTCTGGGCTATGAGACTAATTCCAAAAAATTATTCAAATTCGTTACAAGTATGCGTAAAATGTCAGAAATAATTCACAAATTGCTGCACATCTCTCCTTTCTCAGTTCACAAAACTTACCTAAACTGGAATCTCATCTTTGACTCAAGTGTCCTCAGTTTTACCATTATTTTTAAAGCTTTCCTTGCTTGCTTTACATTTGGAATGACCTTCCTATTTCCATGTAAGTAAACAATATACCTAGAGCAAGTTGAAGTTGCCTTAAGAATTTGTTACCATTATCAAATACCTTTAATATTAAATCACCCACCTGCTCTTTATTTCCTTGTTCTATTCCTTCATTTCTTAATTATAACAGCCCAGCAGTTTGTTTAGATTTTCATTAGCATAATCCAAGGACAGAGTTCACCTTGGGCAAGGACATTTGGGATATTGATTATCTGTCCTTTATGGCACAAGGTCAAGAATAATTTCTGTGCTGTGCTTATTAATATACGTTCATAGGAATGGTACTGAAAATGTATCATTAATATTGATTCTGATTTTCAAGAAGTCAATGGGAATTGACACAGGTAGATAAATTACTAGAATGAATTTTGCTATTGCTTGCTGAAACTTTTCATACTGATAGATGTCCTATTGAATAACTTCTTGTTTTTCTTTCTCAAAATTCTAATCACATACTAATCACATAGTAAGGGGTTCGTGTGAGAACAGGTAAATAAATAATTTATTCCTAGTGCTCACAAAGAAATATAGTACAATATACTGTACAGGTAACTTTGATTTTCTTCTATTAAGAAAATTAAGAGCATTGCTGGGAGCCATCACTAATGGCAAATGAAAGAGAATTTGGGGTGTTCAGCTAAAGGTTATAATGCTAATACATCTTCCCCAAAGAAAACGAAGCACAGGTAGTCAACTTACAACCACAATTGATGTTGCTAAGTGAGAAATTTGTTAAGTGAGTTTTGCCCATTTTACGGCTTTACTTGCCACATTTGTTAACTGAATCACTGCAGATGTTAAATCAGTAACACAGTTGTTAAGTGAATCCGGCTTCCCCATTGACTTTGCTTGTCAGAAGATTGCAAAAGGGGATCACATGACCCTGGGACACTGCAACCGTCATAAATGTGAGTCAGTTGTCAAGCATCCGAATATAAATCTTGTGACCATGGGGATGCTGCAACGGTCATAAGTGTGAAAAATGATCATAAATCACTTTTTTTCAGTGCCGTTGTAACTTTGAATGGTCACTAAATGAACTGTTGTAAGTCGAGGACTACCTGTACTAGTCCAGCTTTGTGGTGTCAAATTAGGCAACTGCTAATTTGAAAATTTGGCAAGGCTATTCCATAAATGCTTTCCTGGGAAACTAGTCTTTCAGCCATAAAACATTAGAAAGCAAGGAATACTGATAAACCAGAAAAAAATTCTGGAAGGCAAGCAAAGCTCTGGAAAAGCAAACAAAAATTACTCACTAGAAATGAACAACATTATATTTTAGAATACTGCATTTTTGTTCTCTCAAATCTCCATTGTAGTCCTGCCCTATTTCCTCATGGTTATACACCCTAATTGCCTCACTGATGAGATTAGATATATAATGTACTATGCCAAATCAAATACCTTGCTGCTGTGTCTGATCTCTTATATAATCTGATTTGAATAAGTTTACAAAGAGGATGTATCCCTACACCTTTTTAGCAGTGTTTTTGCCTCAGGCATTGTCAATAAACCAATTGTGCTTTATTATAATTACGTCCTGCACTGTGGTTCAAACATACCCCCTGGGAAATAATGACTGCTGCTGTGAGTACTGTGTGACACCAGGCCAAAAATTACATAAAGATGTTGAAGTGAGAAGAGCTGATAAATATGATCAAGAATGAAGTGGATGACCTGTAATGATACCAATGGAGTTTAATATAAGAAAAAGTGATGAACTAATTAAGGACAATTGGTGGATTACTCAAATTGTGGTCAAACATGGCATGTCACTAGAACTTGTGGGCCACATTTGTATAAGATGAGCTCCTCATATATTGATGGCAGCAGGGGTGGGTTCTAACTTACCTTGCTGCCGGTTCGCTTCCTCCCGCGCCGCGTGGCTGCGCCTCATGGGCGCGTGCACGCGTGCTTCACGTACGCGCGCATGCGCAGTGCAAAAAAATAATTTTTTTAAAAAAAAAATATGGCAGCACCCATGGACCGGCACCGACCGAACGGGATCCATGATGTCATCATGACGTCACCAGCGGGTCGCTACCAGTTCGGGTGAACCGGTTCGAACTGGGAGGAACCCACCTCTGGATGGCAGATATGAAAGTTTAAAGAGTTCAAATTTACCAGCATATGTTGCCATGCTACAAGAATGAAGATGAGGTTTTTCTTCATAGCACTGTGAGCTGATGAAACATAGGCTAATCACTATGAACCATAAATGAAGTATCAGTCCATGGAATATCATCACAAAGCTTCAGCTGTGGGGGAAAAGAATCAAAATCCAGTTTTCACCAGGATAACTCTACCTTACAATTTTGTGGGGGGAAATTGGAATCCCACCAACTTTAAAACAGAGACTTTTAAGCAGAAAATGAAAGTGTAAAGACATTTTGCTGCAACATGAGAAAATTAGTTGTCATGAGCTATCCAAGAGGAAATTGTGAAGTAGGGTCTCACCATCTTATCTCATCTACCAGGCAGCCCAGACTTGGTGCCACAGAACTTCCACATTTTCCCCAAAATTTAAGGAATACTTCTGGGGGCATCTCTTTGACACAGATGAAGAGGTGGAAAGGACCATCAGCCCCTGGTTGAAGAGACAAAGTATGCAGTTCTTTTGTAATGGCTTTAAGAAGCTTGTCCACCATTCGCAGAATTGTGTAGCAAAGAGTGGAGAAGATAACAAAAGAATTCATGTCAAGGATTATTTTTCTATTTCATTTATTCTTTAAACTATATTAATGTAGGTAGAGGCATTACTTTTAATTCAGCCCTTATAGGTGTCTGTTCCTAACCATGATGCTGCCAAAATGACAAAATCTACATTGTGACATCATGGGCCATGATCTGTCCTTTCATTTTTGCATCATGACATCACAGCAAAGAACATGAAGGAAGCATTTGTGACATGATTGTGCAACACACATTTTCTCATTTGCTCCCCACCCCAAACAACTGTAACTATAACCCCTAACCTCTAACCGAAAGATAGAGAGAAAAATAGTACTTCTGTTTCAACCTTTTGAATTTTATGTAAGTTTGAAAGTTAATTGTCCATTGGCCTTTGTATTCTTCAAATATTCTCACATAATTATCAGGTAAAAACGTATCAAATTTCATTTGAAAGTATGTATTTTAAAAGAAAATACGATCAGAAAGGCACATTTCAATGTGCATTTCCATGAGCTATTTGACTGTAATCGCCTGGTCATGAGGAACAGGGCTAGAATGGATTTATGAATCAATATACTCAAAAGTCACACAAACAGGAAATAAACCAATTCACTATTCCATACTTTTATGCAAGATGCTCAGGAGTTTTTCAGCAGGTGAATGGACATAGAAAAGTTTCATTTTAGGAGGAAAAAATTCACACCACTGCTCTCAAGCAAACTGTGAAAAACCTTGAAATGTAATGGAATGTTACTAACAAGCAAACCATCCAGAAACTTCCTTTGTTTCCTTTTGCAGCACAAGCATTATTCCTTTTTTCTTGGCATATGTGATAAGAAAGCAGCAATATTAAAAAATCCTTAACATCTTTGTTTAGGTATAGGTAAGACTACCCAGTGAAACACTAGGCGAAAGATAAGTTCTTTAGGATATTTCACAAGAAAAATAGAAATATTCTGGAAATGACTATGAATAAAGCTCACAGAAAGATAAAGATTTAGGCCCAATATTAACAATCCTTAATACAATATTTAAGAATAGTGTAGTATTGAGATAGTATTAGTGATACTTCCTATATTACAGTATTAGTATTTAGTAATTATATTAGCACTACTTCCTGTATCAGAGCAAGAGCAAGACAGAAAGATGCCACCAGCCCTTCTGGTAGCAATTCCATCAGATTCTGTGATTTTCCAAATAAGCCATTGACAAACAAATCATATATACGCACCATTCAAAAGAGAAAATCAAAAAAGCTAAGAAGGAAACAAAAAGATCAGAACACATCCTCTCCTGCAGCCAATATTCAGATAAGCAGGGATTAACACCAGACAACAGTCAAGCAGAAAACAATATCCTAATGAAGGAACTACAAGTAGAAAACCACATCCCCACCAAAACTGGCAGGGCAAAGCTTCTATATTTAAACTGAGAGCAAACCCCACACTCAATAATACTGATGATTGTGCAAAAAAAATCTGCAAACAACCATCCAAGTTCAAAGAGTACCAAGCCTACATACAATATATTCTCTTGTTTTTCAAATGAACTGCTCCATTTCTGTTTTATTCAAGGATACCAATTCTTGGCTATATTACAGCAATTATCACCTATTCTAGTTGAACTGATAACATTCTATCTTGAGCAACACCCCTGAAAAAATATTTCAGATATTCTGAAGCAGTTGCAAAAATGACCAAGGAACAGGAAACCAAGCTTTGTCAGGTGAAAAACTATGATTGAATGAAGATACAGTAGCATTCTTCACATACTTGCAGAGTTATTCCTCAGAAGAAGGACTTGATTGCTAGCATACTAGATTGGAGGAGACAGGATAATGGTCCTCACTTAAGGTAGATTCTAAATGAAAATTAGGGAAAACTTCCTAATGAGAAAAACTATTTAAAAATTGTATAAGAACCTTCCTTAGGATATACTCAAGCAGCGAACAGACTACCATCTGTCAGAGATGCTTTAATATGGATTCCTAAACTGAGCCAGGATTGACTTGTTGAATGCTTTCCACACTATGCTTCTTCATACGGTCAGGTAAGTATCTGGAAAACAGAGATATCAGAAGGTGCACTTACCTGCCACTTTCAAATCCTCACATTTTTATGGTAGAAGACTTAGATCCCTAGGAGAATTAATTAAGTAATGATACCAGAGTGTTATTTTCTTTTCTTCCCCTCCCCCCCAATCCTCCTTTTTGTTTTTGATTTGTGTCTTTTAGGACTGAGAAAGCCCTAAACTATATCAACCAAGCATTTAATTAGATTAGTTGGGTCCACACATCATGTGATATCACATTGGTAATCAATAACTTACTGAACAAATCACAAAATGACTGGTTCACAAGGTGAAATCACAAACTACATTAAAATTTAGCCTGTTGTGAATTTCCTGTTATTAACTTAAATGTCTAGATATTGGTAAAACATAGGTTTTTATTTGCTTTACTTAATTACTGTGTTCTGCCATAAGAGAACATTTATGGAAATGGGCAAGGAAAAGACTTAGTGCTTCCTGTTCTTAGTTTTTATAATTGATCCCTGTCATCTCCCCAAGAATGAACTGTGGTCCTCTACATGATTCACAACATGTTCTCCATCCAAAATCTGCAGGAAATACCTGTGGGTATGCTTTAATTAAATTTAGCGGTTCTATTTTGAAATATGAATCTTGGAAACCTCACTGTGAGACAGCTTGTGAACATTCAGGTTACTACTAATTACTCAAAATCCCATAGTAAAATATATGGGAAAGTATAGATTGGGAGCTGACAAAAGGATTAAGACTGAATTTGGATTCAGGGATTTGAAAACAGCTTCATTCATATCAGACTGATGCAGTTATCTTCAGTTTTGACTCAGACCCTAAGTCTTGACTTTAATTTGGGGAAAAAAGCTCCTCATAACTATTATTGGAAATTAAGTATCAAAATTAATATGTTCAGGATTTGTGTGTTTGTATAAGAGCAGCATTTATACTTTAGGGTTTTCAAATAAAAGGATGGATTGATCTCCCTATATTTTGCAAGCAATTATTATGGAAATTACACAGAATCAAACGCTGGCCCTATCTATTAAATCTGCAAATTTTCAGAATAATTGAAGCATGGAGTTCTTATGAAAAGCCCATTTTTTGGTGGAGCAGAAGGTATGTACTTTGCAGTTCTTCTGTAATTTAAACAGCTTGCTTTGTTCCTTCTTTCCTTTTTCAATTTTTATGGAACTGACATACCTCTTAGATGCACCTCTAGGGAGGAAACATGAGAAATGTAAGAAGGATAGATACGGGGCTTAGAGAGTTATAAGGAATAAAAAATAGTTTAAGACATTTTGGTGTTCTGCTCAATTGGCATCAGAGTCACAGCAATAATAGATGAGGAACAAATAAGGGCAGAGGCTGAAAGAATTTAATATGAAGCATTTGTTGGTGCCTTGCTACATCTTCCCAGGTTGTCTGTCCCAACTCTTTAAACCTTTGGAGAAAGAGACTTAGCCCAGTAACACAATATTTCAGTAAAATAATCCAAAGTCATTTTAGACCCATGATGGAACCTGCTGAATTGTAAAGCTGGATTACATGCTTTTTCCTCACATAAATCTTTCCCCTTCCTGGTCTTCATATTGGAGTTTTCTCTATCTACAGAACTTAAGGAAGAATATATCGGGGTATACAGTCTGTCTTTATACATTTCCAGATAATTTCTGCACTTTGGCAGAGTTCAGGTTCATTTTTAATACCCATAAAATAATCTTACAAGAAGTCCTCAAATTAACAACCATTCATTCAGCGACCATCGGGGTGAAATCCAGCAGGTTCTGACAGGTTCTGGAGAAGCGGTAGCGGAAATTTTGAGTAGTTCGGAGAACCGGCAAATAGCATCTTGAGTAGTTTGGAGAACCGGCAAATACCACCTCTGGCTGGCCCCAGAGTGGGGTGGGAATGGAGATTTTGCAATATCCTTCCCCCAGGAGTGGGGAGGGAATGGGGATTTTGCAGTATCCTTCCCCTGCCACACCCACCAAGCCACGCCACGCCCACCAAGCCACGCCCACAGAACCGGTAGTACAAAAAATTGGATTTCACCACTGGTGACCATGCAAAATTAGATTGGCACCGAGCAAAGGGACTTAGCATGGTTCTTCCAAGTTACAATTGTTGCAGCATCCCTGTGGCCATATGTGATCAAAATTCAGATGTTTGGTAACCTGCCTTCACTTATGATTGCGGGGGCACTTCAACTCTCCCCATCTGCTTATCTTCTCCCGTCTATGCCCTTTTGACCCCCTCCATTCCACCACCCTGATGCCCTAAGCTGATTTTTACTGTTTTCTTTCTCCCAATGCTGACCAAGCATGCTAAGGCATGTGTGCCAGGAAACACTTTTCTGCTCTGTGTTATGCACTTTGTAGGTTTTCTGGTGGGAACCGAAGTTTGGGAACATTCAAGACAGATGTGATTGTGACACAGGTTTCCCCCCCACCTACTATAGCCTTAAACTCATGGACACCAATGCATAAGCCAGTTGGAAATGAAATCAACTTAAGAACACTCCCCCCCTTTGTGTGTGTGTATGTGTGTGTGTGTGTGTGTGTGTGTGTGTACACTTTAAACTATTCTTCCATTTTGGTGGATTCTTCTTTACTTCTCATGGACTACCGGTATTTAAAAAAAAGGGGGGTGGGGTGGAGAAAACATCGTAATTTTACCTCTTTTTTCCTGCCATTTGGAGCTCAAGAGGAAAGTCCTAGCACCTGATCATAAAACAGAAACAAAGATCCGTCTGGTTTTTTTTTTTTCCCTTGCCTCTGGATAAGCTTTTGGGGCTGTAGGATTAATCGAGAAGAGATAAAGCCTGTCACAAGCTGGGAGTTTAATTCAGGGGCTGCTGATGTGTTGCCATCTTGGCTCCTCCCCTCCTCCCCATCTCTTTTTTTATTATTCTTATTGATTCCCTCAATCTAGAAATTGTGTCTAAATTCCAGCCCCTTCTTTTTGCCTTTCTAACTTCTAACTAATTTGTTTCTCGCATTAGTGGATCTAAACCCTTTTTGTGCCTTGAATCAAATCCAATTTTTGCCTGGACTGACTCCCATCCTCCTCTCATCTGCCAAATTGATGGTTTACATTTGAAAGAGATCCAGTGTGGCTGCTCCCATCCTGGGCCTCCTGGGCCAATTTGTGATAATTCTACATGTCAATTACAAAAAATGCAAGCAAAGTTAAGTCTGCCAAATTAGCCATGTACACAAATATCTTCACCCTCCCTCCCCCAGAAAGATCAAACAAGTCGTGGGAGGGGGGGAATTCTCCACTTATATCAGTATAAGCCCCACATGAATTTAATCAACTTTTTCTTTTTGTCTGTATGCATTTTTAGATCTGTGTTTCACTGGCACATTACCATTTGTTTAAAGGAGAGGGATGTAAGAAATGTAATTAGAAGCGCTGGCAGTATACTGTTATGCTTTTCTTTTAATGGCACAAATGTAGTTTGAGTGTCATTTTTGTACCTGGTCTAACATTACTTACACTATTAGAATGTCTCTGCTGCTTAGAAATGTAATTGAAAATGTGAATACATTGAAAATGCCTTTTAATCTTGCTGTCGGGCTGCATGTTGCTTATCACAGACTACAAAATGTGTTTTTGTACAATGTGCTATGCTCACCTTAGTCCTGCAATGTTTACTCATGTTCGAGTCCCAAAATAAGATAAGACTATAGTAGGGGTATCTGCTTGTGCATGCACAGCACACATTAAAAAAAAAAATCAGGCAAATCTTCCATCACACTGCCACAGCCTCCATTTTAATTTTTTTTAACCACATCTTGCTGACACCCCTGCATTTTGGTAAGAGCATTTCTATTGTTCCCTGCAACCTGTGGTTTGGAAAAGAGAGAGGAGGGCATCAGAAAATGGGGTGTATATGTTGGGAGAATGCTCGAGAATGGTGCCTTCCCCATCTTTCTTTGGCTCTGCCCACATCCTCTTCTTGTTTTAACTCTGTCTACCTTATGCCTTCAATAGATTCTCCCTAAAGAAAAGAGGCCTATGACAGAAAAAAGAAGTATTGCTGTTTCCTGTTTTAGATCATGAAATTAAGGGAAGAAATAAAGTATAAGCATTTTAATTCAGGTAGACAAGAGGTACAAAAAGCTCGGTCCATTTGTGCAGGCAGGACGGCAGAAATAACAGAATAACAAGAGTTGGAAGGGACCTTGTAGGTCTTCTAGTCCAACCCTCTGCTCAGGCAGGAAACCTTATACCATTCCAGACAAATGGCTGTCCAACCTCTTCTTAAAAACCTACAGTGATGGAGTACCCAACTTCTGAAGGCAAGCCGTTCCACTGGTTCATTGGTCTGTCAGGAAATTTCTCCTTAGTTCTAGGTTGGATCTCTCCTTGATTAGTTTCCATCCATTGTTTCTTGTGCTGCCTTCATTCTAGGTTTGAGGAACTATTTTGGCTCCTAGTATCCTACTAGCTACTGTATTAGCAAGACAAAGAGATCACATAGGATACTCTCAACAGCCACATCCCCCCCCACCACCAATAATGGTAATTTACACCCAGTGATACATTTCCATCTCTTTCTATTCTTGCCTCATCTCATTTCTATTCTTTTCCATGATATTATTGTTCTTATCTCATTTTATTCTTGCCCCAAACTTATATTTCCTAACTGGTTAAAAGCATTAAACATAGGCCATGGGGATCAAGATTTAATTCCCCACTTTACCTGAGTAGTTAGCTTTTCTCAACCAAACATACCTTCACAGTGTATAGATGTGAATGTAAAATATGTTGTGTCCCCATGTAAGTCACTCTGAACTCCTTAAAAGAAAGACAGGATATACCGGTATATCTTGTTATTGAAACACATCCCCTTTTTATCTTGCCTGGTCTATCTAATCTCAAACCATCACTTTGGATCTGCAGCAGTCTCTATCAACCCATTTTAAACTTCAAATGGCTATCTGAAATCTAAAACAAAACTTTAAGCTTACAACTTTTTCAATTTGTACAGACTATATATATATATATGGGCATTTAGAGAGGGATTCATCCTCTGCATCGTCATTACACAGGATGTGGAAATCATCTGATTCACACCAATGATATGAAAATGATCAAATTCACACGATTTGTGTGTATGTTTGTATATCCTGGTGCTTGTGCATCATTTATTTGGACACCCTGTGTTTGTACCCCTATGTCTTCTGTACTTATGTTTGTACACTGTAATGCTTGAAATATTTGGCTGACGATGTTTCATGAATGGAAGAGGGAAAGAACTATTACTGAGTTGAGGAAGCAACTGAATGTATTGGGTAGACAGATCAATCTATTGCCATTCAGAGTCATTTTCACATATATACATGAATTTGTGTATGAATAAACAGTGTTCCAAAGCATCTGGCCTCCTGGGCTAAACTGCCCAAAGATTAAAATTTCTTGGAGAGAGATGGCAGCATAATTCTGGAACACCCCTCCTGTATTTCATTTGTTTTTATTGTTCCATTATTTTTTTCTTTTCTGGATTTTATCTTAAACTGAAATTTAATAATTTAAAGCAGATAATGAATATTTAAAGATGCAAGCAGGGAATCTACACTACTGTTAGATAAGACTGCTTACAATTGGTAATAAACTTGGGATACTATCAAAAAGAACTTAGCTGCCAATTTAATTATATTTTTATTACTATGGAAAAGTCCATTGGATATATTCATTGCCTCAAAAAAATCTGTTTTTTACATCTACTTCAGTGTGATAGTTTTCAGATGTGACATATTTTAGAAGGATATTTTTTAAAAATGTAAAAATATTGGCTCAATCAGATGAGATTGGGTGGGAATTACACTTATTTTTCAATAATGTACAAAATTATAGAAGGATCCATCAGGTTCTGACAGGTTCTGGAGAACCGGTAGCAGAAACTTTGAGTAGTTCGGAGAACCGGTAGCGGAAATTTTGAGTAGTTCGGAAAACCGGCAAATACCAACTCTGTCTGGCCCCAGAGTGGGGTGGGAATGGAGATTTTGCAGTATCCTTCCCCCAGGAGTGGGGAGGGAATGGAGATGTTGCAGTATCCTTCCCCTGCCATGGCCAAGCCACGCCCACCAAGCCACACCACACCCACTAAGCCACGCCCACAGAACCAGTAGTAAAAAAAATTGGATTTCACCACTGGATGGATCCCTTTTGAAATTATGTTCCAAAAGCTAGACTCACCAATACAGAACTGTTTTCCCATTAATTCACTCATTCAGTTTTATACTATCACAGTTAAATCTTGTGTAACTCTTTGGTGCTACACAAAATACCTCAAACTAAAACATCCATGCTAAATGTCATTTATACGATATTCATGATAAATTAGTTAAATAAATAAAAAATAACACATGCATTTTAAATAATTTGAATTACATCGAACTTATTAAAATGATTAATTCATTCGAATTAAGCTAACTAAAAACTCTCTCCCCCCTTTTAGTCTCCTAGCAATGTTTGTCTATTGAAAAGGACCCAACTACTGTATATCTACTGCATGTACAAGTTTTTCTCTTTATTGGAGGAGAAAGTGAAGGGATTTGAGGAGAGTCTCTATACTGAAATGCATCCAGGGATCTTTGCAGAAGGGGCAAACAAGTGAGAAGGAAGATCAGGAAGTACTCATTGTGAGTTGAACTCAGAAACGGATTCCTCATTCAAAAGACAAAGCATAGCACTTGAGCAAACCTTGGAGTATTATAGCAGATATTTGGGCACCCAGAGGTTCAAAAAATCCAAGAGTCAACTTGAGAAAGAAGAAGAATATTATGATGAAGGTGATTCCTTGCTAAGGTAAAGTAAAATAACTGTCTGCAGCACCAACATTATATTGAGAAGTGTGTTGTCTTCCATGTTGCTTTATCTAGGACAAGAATGAAATGTTATCAAGACTATTCAAATCCACCAGTGGTGGGTTGCTACCGGTTCACACCGGTTCAGCGAACCGGTAGCGGCAGCAGTGGGAGGCTCTGCCTACCCGCCCGGATGTCATCAAAAACGCTCTGCGCATGCGCAGAAGCGTTGCGTGTGTGCAAAGCGCCCGTGCGCCCGTGCACTCCCGTTCCCAAACCGGTAGCGAAGGTAAGAGAAACCCACTACTGAAACCCACCACCAACTATCTTATATGAGAATATTATGGTCAGAATGTACCTTAAACAATATCCAAGGGCTTGGTAAGGAAGATGAAAAACCTCAGAGCACAGGTCTTGTTATCAATCCTTCTAGCTAAGAGTCATGGTGTAAAAAGAGAAAACACGATTCTGGAATTCACAAATGCCTCTGCAGATGATGCCGTCAAGAAGGATTTGCATTCTGTGACAATCAGCTAAGAACTTCTTGGATAGAGCAGAGGCTACATCTTACTAAAATTGGGAAGAACGTATTCAGTAGGCTCCTCTCCAGTCTCACAGGGAAGATGGCAAAGGCCCACAACCAAATATACAGCCAAGGATTGGAGCCAAGAAAGCACAAAGGGAAAATAGAAAGCCAGGATGAAGAGATCCAGAAACCAATAACCAGCCCAAAACTCAGTTGTTTCTACACTAATGACAAAATACAGGCAATTAGAGATTCTAGTTTAGAAAGAAAAATGTGAAGTGAAAAACATCACTCAAATTGTTGGAATGATAGTAATGGTTGACACACAGCAGTGGAGGGCTATAATTTATTTGAAAGTAACAGACCCTGCAGAAAAGATGGGATATATTGCACTGCAGATGATGATTTATCAGCCGGAATCAATCCATTGCAAGATGGTCTCTTCACTGATGGCTGTAGATCATAATCTACCATACAATTCCAGTACAGGTTGATAAATATATGATTTTTGACATCTTTGTCTAGGACACAGAGAAAATAATTGTCTGAAAGGCACCCCATTCCATGCTTTAGAGGGGACTAGAACTGGATTTTCCTGATCATAGTCCAGCACCTTCATCACTACACTACACTGAGTCTCATTGTGTGCATAGTCATTGTGTGTGTGTGTGTGTGAGAGAGAGAGAGAGAGAGAGAGAGAGAGAGGAGGGAGAGAGGGAGAGAGAGAGAGAGGGAGAAAGGAGAGGGAGAAAGGGAGGGAGAAAATATGGAGATCCTGAAGGAGGTAGCAGAGGTGATCAGAGAACTGGAAGTATTGAGTAAAATGCCCCAGGGCTCTCTATTGTTCAATATTTTTATTAATGGCTTGAATGAAAAAGTTGAGTTTTTTTTGTTAAGATTGCAATAACACCAAGCTAGGAGGAATAGCTAATACTTCAAATGGAAAAAAAAAAGATACAAAAAGATCTGGGCAGTTGAGCAGTGGGCTGAAATAAACAGGACTGAATTTCTAAGAATAGATTTAAAGTTCTGACTTTGGGTAGAAGGCAGAAATTCAGGAAGGGAAAGACTTGGTTTGGCAATAGTACATGCAAAAGCAATTTGGGAGTCCATGGGATAAACATAAATTCTAGTAAATTGGCATAGAACACATGGTTGTACTAGATTACTTTGAAAATCCCTTCCAACTCTGTGATTCTATAGCTTCGAACCCGTGTTATATTGCAAAAGTGAAGGACTCCCAACAATTTCAGTTGTCCATATTCGACAAATTAATTTTTGGAGAAATTGATTCTGATGGTACCAAGCCAAATAGAGATTTCTTCCTCTTGATGGTATTTCCTGTAATAACAATGTGATCAGAGAGCAATCATAGCATTTCAGGAAATGCCGACAAAAGAAAGAAAATTCACACAAAAAAAGAGTTTGACATTGTTGCACCTCTGACTTGTAAAGGTTTTAAAAAGTTGGGTTTGATCCTGTGTATCTACTCCCCCCCCCTTTTAAAAAAAAGATGAATAGAAGTCCCCAGCTTCTGCACAGATTGATTTTTAAGGAAGAATGAACCTCGTCAGACTTCTCTTGTAACTAACATTCACTCTGCTTTGATTCCTCTGCAGCCAACAACCTCCACCAATCTGCTTAAATTCAGCAGGATTTTCTGTTTTAGATCCTGCATATCTCTCTCTTCACATTGCTATAAAATGGAATGCCAGTCATATCTTCTCTGGAATAACTAGAATGAATGGAATGGTATTATATCTTTGGAAGCATGACAGGATTGTAATCTTAATCTCCACTTTTATTTCTGAAATGGATTTATTTCTTCCACCAGATCTGGTAAAGTCATTAAGATGCCAGCTGTCCGCTCTGGGAGCCACCAAAAAACGACTTTTTAAATTTCAGATTAAGCTAAGATTACTTCCCTACCCAGCTCTCCTGCAGAATAACATTTGGGTAAATGATACTCTTATTAACAAAAGTTCAAGAGTTCAAAGCATAAATTGTAAGCTTTAAAATTTATAATTACAACAGTATGTATATCTGAGTGCTGTTACCTAGCTCAGGTGGGTAATTATACATCTTTAATACTTAATTATGTTTCTTGGAAACACAATCACCTTGCTCTAACTACTTTATTTTGCAACATTTAGTGCACATATAATGTAAATTGGCCAGTTGTTGGCCAGTTTTTAGCAATTTTAGCCATGTTTTGTGTGTGAATGTGGTGGGTGTCTGGTTTGACTGTGAAGTATGTATATCTGAGTGCTGTTACCTAGCTCAGGTGGGTAATTATACATCTTTAATACTTAATTATGTTTCTTGGAAACACAATCACCTTGCTCTAACTACTTTATTTTGCAACATTTAGTGCACATATAATGTAAATTGGCCAGTTGTTGGCCAGTTTTTAGCAATTTTAGCCATGTTTTGTGTGTGAATGTGGTGGGTTGTCTGGTTTGACTGTGAATGGAAGAGTATGTCTGATTGGTTGTGTTGGTGAGAATGGGGGAGCCGGGGGAGGGAAATGGAGCCCCCTCTGCTGAGTGTACTAACAGAAGCAGATGGGGCCCAGATCTGACCCCGGGCTTGGG
>QLTV01000804.1:754206-790063 GCA_003457575.1 Thermophis baileyi
TTCAAATTCTGAAAGTTGAAGTCCACAAGTCTTAAAAGTTGCCAAGGCTGGACACCCCTGTCCTATTATTAGTTGGGCGGCATATAAATTTTATAAAATAAAATAAATAAATAAATAAATTATGCATTTAATCAGAATGGTTCTAATTGGACCATTTTCAATTCCCTCCCCTAAATACTGTTATTCATTAGCTGGGCCTCTAAAAACTCTATGCACTATGATAATGTGATTCTCAAAATGTGTTTTCTCCAGAATTTAGCTTCACTCGAATGGGTTTTGTGAGGACAAAAGTACAGCTTTGTAATTAACTGTATTAAAAATACAAGATGAAATGAATCCACCAAAGTTCAACCCTGAACACAGCCCTGCACTGCAAAAGATCAAACAGCACTGCTTAACATTTGCAAAGGGAGGCATAAATTAGTGAAGGATGAAAGTGAAAAATATCTTTTCCATAATGCAGTTTCATTGAGGACTAGCAGCATACAGATATTTTGAAAATGCAAGGCTTGTCTAAGATGATAGCTAGTGCAATAAGAGCCGAGGTGGCGCAGTGGTTAGAGTGCAGCACTGCAGGCTACTTCAGCTGACTGCTAGCTGCAGTTCGGCAGTTCAAATCTCACCGGCTCAAGGTTGACTCAGCCTTCCATCCTTCCGAGGTGGGTAAAATGAGGACCCAGATTGTTGGGGGCAATGTGCTGACTCTGTGAACCGCTTAGAGAGGGCTGTAAAGCACTGTAAAGCAGTATATAAGTCTAAGTGTTATTGCTATTGCTAATACGGGGAGCAAGATAAAACTGGAGAGGCCTGGGTTCTTTCAACTATGGACATTCATTAGGTTGCTTAAGGCCTGTCTGTCTCTCTGTCTATCATGCCACCTTTCTCACTGTCCTGGGTGACTCTGGGCAGCTTACAATAGCATAAAAGCATAAATATAAAAACAGAATTCAACATTCTTGAATTCTAAGATATGTGACCAATTACACCAACTCTGATGTCCCTTAGAAAAAGTCAGCATAACATGGTCAATTACTGCTACTATTCCTGTTACTTCCATTCTTTGGTAAGTCCTCCATGTTGGTTAGTATCAAGTCAAGATACCTGATCTGAAGAGGTTTCTTCTTCTCTTGGCAGGAAAAAGTTTATTATTAATTGTAGGGTTTTATATACTTCCATATACCGTGTTTCCCCGAAAATAAGACCTGGTCTTATTTCCCCCCCCAATAAGCACTAGGGCTTATTTTCAGGGGATGTCTTATTTTTTCACACAGGCAGCTGCGCAGCGTGTCCGGCAGGCCGGTGCCACCACTATGAGGCGAGGCAGGAGGCAGGGCAGGGGTGGCGCCATGCCATGGCTCCTGCACCCTCCACCCCCACCATCCTACAGCGCTCCTCTAGCTTAACCCATCCACACTTGTTCACTTTACTCCTGCAGCAGAATGGAGTCAAGAAACCCACTTGAGGTTCCAAGGCTCCGTCTGTTGCTATGCCAAAACGCCAACTCAACGAGAGGGGATTTATTTTTCTGCAGATGGTTTCAGGAGGGTACGCTGCCACCTGCCCCATCACGGCTGTGGCCACGGGCAAACAAAAACAGACGGTGGGATGGAGTGGACAGGCTCTTAACTAGGACTTATTTTTTGGGTAGGTCTTATTTTCAGGTTAAATACGTTAACTGAGCAGTTTTTATTACGATAAGTTGTTATTAAAATAAAGAATTTCTTGGAAGAACAGTGTTTAAGCAGAATGCCTCAGCAGAGTCTACTGAGTAGTTAAAGTCCTTCCTCATTTTCAGGCATTATAGATTCCACTGATACAGACTGGAAGCAAATGACCTGACCATCCCTTTTCTCTTTCTCCCAGTTTCTTCATTCTTCATTTATCAGTGGATTTAGAACTAGAAATGTTCCAAAGTACAGTTAATGAAATGATGCACAGAGCTAACCTGAGCATTGCTACCTTTTCCTTTTGTGTCTCTGAATAAGCAGATGTTTACTTGGTTTAGTTTAACAAAGTAATAGATCCAAAGTAAAAGGAACAGATGAGGAAACTTCACAGCAATGCATTTAGCTCACAATATCCTGAAACACAGCCTGCAGGTTTTTTTTTTAATACATAAGAAACATTAGCAACAATAAGAAGCCAAACAAAATTTAGAGAAAGGTTTATAATCTGCAATCCGAGTGATCTACAATCATACAAACTAAAGTCCTAAACATAAAGGGACACTTAGCTTTCTTTGGTATGATCTCAACTATTCCAACATTTTTTGCTGTGCATAATATGTATTTGCTGTGCATAATGACACCACGAGGTGTGCATTCTGTTTAATGTGACCCTGCTTTTCTAACAGAAAAACATTCTGCAAGTCAGCTTAGTATTCTGGGTTTTGAACAAATAATATTATCCTCTGGTTACAAGTCAATAAACCACCTGGATAATTGCACTAATGGAAGTTATTTTTATGTTTGCCCAGGAACCAAGCAACCTTTGCCACATTCCCAATTCTGCCTCTTATTTTAACAGGCCACAATGATTTGAAAGTTTTGTTACTTCTGCAAAGTTTGGGCAATTTTCTACCTTTTTTCTTTTAAAAAAAAATAGATACCTGCAATGAAAATGCAAAGAGAATAAAACAACACAATACAAAATAATAATGGGTGAATGTGCTTGCACCATGAGGTTTAACTGTTGGGGGTAGAGGTGAGCATCCTCTAATAGGGTATGAATACTGCAGATGCTTTCTAACTTGGCTGAATGTCAGCTCTATGCCTATTAAATGAATATTCATGATTCATTAGGAGGTGTTTTTGCATAGCATTTGCTCTGATGGAAAGAGCTAGTACAGGAATCTTTCATCTATGTTGAGCCAGGAGAGAAGCTTGTACTCTTCTGTTCGAACGTGAGTTTATTATAGGGAAAGTGGCTTTTTATTCTTTTCAGCCCAACAGAATGTAGGAAAGAAATTTTGTAAAGGATCTGAAGAGCTTATATTTTTGGTTTCCCAGCCAGTCGGTTGGCAGGTGAACTCTTCAAAAACTGAACAGAATGGCATCAAAGTTGGCAGCGTAAGAGAAGCTGGCAAAAGAAAGATGGAATTTCAAAAGGAGCTGCATCCATCTTGGGGCTACAGAGAAAAAAACACTGCCCCCAAAGAATCCTTATGTTCTCTGTCAATCACACAGGAGTTGACTTCTGGACCAAACAATGACTTGTCATCAAAATGCTTGTTATTCAGCAACAGAAAATACGGACATGTGGCTCTAACCAGTCAGCACTTTGTAGAATGGATTAATACAGATCAGCTGTGGGTGATTGTAATGAATGATGACCTTAGTTTATGATATACAGTATGTATGATAAGTAGGCTTGTATGGGTTTTTTTCAGCTTTCCCCTTCCCTTGTAATTCTGGACATTTCTTTTATTTTTGTATTTAATTAATCAAAATATAGAAACAAATTGAACGATGGAAAACAAGAAGGGAAAGAATCCTGCAATGCATCCCTATGAGCAAATTAGCTGGGCAGCAGCCTGAAATGCTGTTAACTGAGCGAGTCTAATCTTCTCCCTGCCTTGACAGTCACCGTCCAGAACTGAGCATATGCTGCCACCCGCCACAAGACTTCCTAGTGCATACAGTGACACAAATACAGATGCAACACAGGGGTGGGTTCCACTTACCTTCCCTACCGGTTCTGATTGCGACGGAAGTGCGCCTTTTGTACGCACGTGCGACCCCGTCGCATCATGCAAAACACCTGGAAATGACCCTCTGCGCATGCGCAGAAGCCTTTGCGCATGCGCAGAGGGTTATTTTTCAAGCCGCGGTGACCGTAGGACCGGTTCAGGAGCGTGTCTTTGCTGCCGGTTCGGCGAGCGGCGGTAAATTTCTGCTACCGGTTCTACCGAACTGGCAGCAACCCACCTCTGATGCAACAGGCAGAGAAAACAGAAATGACATGTTATGTTAGTTCACAGGAGAAAATGCATGTGCTCTCTCTGGCCTCAGCTGGAATTCAGGCCTAGGAAATTTAGAAGCTGCATTAGCTGCTATTGCAGATGACCCATGGCAGGACTGGGATGGGGAAACTCTAATTCTCCTGGTCCTGCTGAAGCTTTCAGCAGCCTTTGACATCATAAAACAATGTGTATCTCAGACTGGCTGCAAGGATTGAGAATTGGAGGTTCTGTGGTCAGTTCCAGATAGAGGCGGCTATGGGGAAAAGTCAAGCTTTTCACATCAAGGTGATTTGATGCGAGTTGCTGCAGAACATCCAATTTACATCTACATGAAAGCAGGCTCTTCTATGAACTTATCATAGAAGAGTGGGTCAGTGCTATATCTCCACTCTGGGCCAATCAGGAGATGCAGTTGAAGGTTTTCTGATGTTTGAAGGCTATTCAGGGCTCAATAGGGAAAATCAGAGTAGAATGAATTTTAGTACTACAATGGCTATAGATTCAGAAACTGAGTAATTCCATTGGAGAGCCATCTTGCATTCTCCCATGCAGAGTAAGTTTGCTATCTGGGTATCCTCATGGATTCATATTTTCCGCTGAAAGGGTAGGTAGAACCTGTAACCAAGAGGGAGTCTGCACAACTCCACTTTGTATACTAGTTATGGACATTCCTAGAATGGGAGGCTATGTTGATGGTCACTTTTACCACTGTCACTTCATGTTTAGAGTATTGCAGCTCATTTGAAGTTGTTTCAAAATGCAGTAGCCTGAATAGTAATGGTCAAAGCTTATTCACTTCTGATACTTCTACTGTGAAGACTGATTGGATTTTAGGTGCAATTCAAGATATTGTTTCTTAAATCTTCATATAGTTTAGGGCATGAATATCATCAAGACAATCAGGTTTGGGTGGCATCTACCTATCCAGTGAGGTGTCTCAAGTTCTGTGCAGTTGGGTAAGGTCAGGTAAGCAAGAACTACATAGACTTTGGTAATTGATCTTTAATCCTAGTTTGGGGATAAATACACATTCTTGGAAACTCTTTTAGAGCAGTTCCTTATGGGAGCAGTTCCTTATGGGAGAGGTTCGAATGATTCCTTCCCAGATTTATTATTACCTAAACTGAATTGCTGTTCACAAGATAAGCTACTATCCAATTCCCCCCTCTATCTCTGTATTTCTAATTTCCTTCCATAACCTCCCCACAGTCAATTACAGGTGTCAGAACTTGACAATTGCCCAGTGCCAGGTGCCAATGATGGTCTTGATGATGAAAAGTGATCAAAGCACTTCTGATAATACGTCAGTTTGATTAATTCTTGAAAATAGCTAGATATCATTTATTGCATTTTAGTGCAACTCCCCAATAGTGTCCACGTTCACAGGATTTAGGAATAAGTTATCAAGACCATTTAATTACTGAGTTTGCAATTAATAGCTGATTGGTTAGGGCCAAGATGTTCCTGATGATATTAAAATAAGATACTTTTCCTCTTAAACAAAGCACTACCAACAAAATGCAGTTAATATTTAGCACATGTTATTTTTTTCACTACCATCTGTATAGAACCTTGCTTTGAGCAAGTAATTTATTAAAGGAAAGTATATCTTCTATTTTGAACAATATGATCCAGCTTGACCTTGATGGAATTAAATACAGTTTTCATAACTCCTGTGAAAAGGTTGGTTGTATAATATTGGTGTAAAAATGTCAAATATGTTGCTATTTAAGTCTGAAAAACTTAAAAGCATCAAAGAGGCCAACCTATCATTAGACAGAACACAACAACTGTCTTAGGGGCCTAAATTTTTGTGCAAAAACATAACAATTGCTAGTTATTCAGTTTGCATTATTATTACTATTATTATTTTTATATTGGATAAAGGTGAGGAGAACGGGAATTTTATGTGTCAAAGGATTTACCCTCTTGATTTTGGGTTTTGCAATTGCTGGTCTGCGTCAGTCAGGAACATTTAAAAGATATTTTTTTAAAGACATTTATTTAGTATTTATTTTAAAATGGGTTGTGAGGAACTCACTAGAGACTTCTCTTCCTGTACCATCTTCAGCTCTTCTTAAGAACATTTATCTGCAAGGTAAAAGCTTTATTATATGTGCCACTTTTGCTTCAGTAGCTTGAGGTGGCACATGTAGTAAGCCTGTGAAGGGGAGATTGGACAGCTTCAACCCAACTCAACTTGCATTAAGTTTGAAACGAAGTCCTGAATCAAAGCAATGCTTGCCCATGAAGAGCTATATGGGATGTTAAAAGGACTTGGATTCAACACATGAACAAAGACTCACATCCAATTGGACAAGTGGCTAGAGTCAGCCCATCTTAAAGTTGTAATTTGGAATATGAAGATGGACCAATTTTGTCACTCCAACACATTTAGACCAAGTCAGTGCTTCAAGGGTGTGCAGAGTCACTTTGTACAGGCTAAAGATGTAGTACTCTTTCCTCCTATTCTAATTCACAGTAATAACTCTTTGATTATTGTTAAAGAATTGTGCAGAGTAACCTCTGGGCCCTGAAGGCTTGCACAGTTCACCGTAATGTTGGAGTAGATATAAGTAATGATTCAGTCAATAAACAGATACGTTAAAGTGTATAAAAATAGTTTACTCAAAGAAATAGCACAGTCCAAATAACAGTCCGAATCATACACGTTCAGTCAGTCAGTGTTTAGAAGTACAGCAGTCTCCTTACCAGCCTTTCTTTGTCTTAATCAGCAAACAAAGATTTCAGCTTTCAAGCAATTCTACACTATCACAGATAGCTAGCTACACACAGAGCTTACTCTCAGACACGAAGTCACTTAAGCAATGAATCAGCAGAAGAGAGAGAATTAACCATGTTCTCTAGCTCCCTCTTATGGCCGTTACTGCCAGTCAGAATGCAACAATGCATTTAAAGCAATATTACATATATACATTTAAACTTTGATTTGTGGCTTGTTTATATTAACCAACCCAACCGTTTGGACAGAGTCCTAACAATTATAATTTGAATGAGAGAAAAAGACTGGTCCAATGAGGTTTCCTAGCTGAGAATGGACTTGAAACTGTTTTTCCCAACCTTAATCTAACTCTTGATCTGCTATACAATGCAGAACATAGGGATGCCCAAAACTTTTTCAATGGAATAAAACCTTAATCATATATACTTAGTTACACATTATCTCTAACCCACGTACCTTCCTAATTACACAGCATCACTTTTTTTGTTCACTTGTCCTTGAAAGTACTCATTTCTCTTTTGGTTAGAATTCATTTCTTCCTTTAGGGTTAAAAAAATTAATATATTATTCCCCACAGCAAAGAGAAGCAGAGATGGTTAAATTGATTCTTTTATCCAAAGAAGAGAATATATCTAACCTTGTTTCTATTCTGAAATTGCTTAGATATTTTGTGCTTGCAATGAAAAAAAAAATGAAACTTTGATTTTGTTTTTGTTAACTAGATAGGCTTATTGTTATAGAAATGGCTTGTACATACTGTTGTGTAAAAACAAAAAGTTGTGGTTGTAATGTTATCTTCTACTGTGCTAAAGAGAATCAGAAGTCGGTGTCTTTTTCTTTCTTTTTTCTCCCTTTACACTATATCTCTTTTCTTTTCCCTCCCCCTTTTCTTAGTTTTCCACTACTTGTTGTTCTTTGTATTTTATACTTTGATAAACTAATAAAAAAAATTAATAAAAAAAAAGAATTCATTTCTTAGGCCAATGTAGGCCAAACCAAAGGTGTGGACACAGAAATCAGGTGGA
Organism: Thermophis baileyi; assembly: GCA_003457575.1. NCBI lineage: Eukaryota > Metazoa > Chordata > Lepidosauria > Squamata > Dipsadidae > Thermophis > Thermophis baileyi. The sequence continues at coordinate 761,936 of QLTV01000804.1, forward strand.
TAATTTCTCTAAATTCCCCAATGGAAGAATAAACTGTACAAGCATTTTCCAAGGGCAGGATTCCTACTTATGACTGGAGGACCAGTGTTGAAATCAACCAGGAAGACAAGTCCCATGATCATGATTCACCTAGGAATTCCATTTAAGAGTAGGAAGTCAGGAAGGTTGCAGACCACTCAAGAGGTGATTGGACAGTGATAAACATGAGATTCACAGACATGAATAAGCATAAGAACATCAGACTCTAGTGATGAAGATGCCTCCAAAACTATATTTTCCATTGAAAACAAACTAAATTTCATTTCTCCCCCCCCCCATCAAAATGAATAAAGACTGTTAGGAAAAAGTTCAGGATACGTTTTCTATCCAGCATTAATAGATATGCACAGGATAATTTATTACAGTGTGCTAGAGGTGCCTCCTACTTACATGCTCCTAGTTACATCCAGTTACATCCAGCTGCTTTGCCACAGACTGTTGGCTAGAAGTCAAAATGAGATATATATATATTTTACTAAATTAAGCTTCAATTTCTCAGACAAAATCAGATAGCCGCTTTAATAATAGAAGAGCTGTTTTCTGTTCACCATACTGAACAGAAAACACCCAACTTGAGGCAACCTAAACCCGAACTATACTTTCACATGCTGAGAATTAAATCTGGTATGAACCTGCAGGATACGAGAAATGGAAGCAGGCTGTGCATGGAAACTCCTGCAGAAGAAAGCTTCACAGTGCTAAACTGATCATTCAAATTTACATTAGGAAATCACCATGATATTTTTACCCCAGATTATATCACTGGCTATATGGGAGACTGATAAGAAGGAAAATCTTGGCATACCTCTGGGTAGAATAGCTATAAATCACTAAACTGTAGCAAAGTGAGCAGCTCAGCTCCCAGCAATTTGGTAATCTATAAATGATAATGTATACATTTTAAACTACGGGAAGTGTGCTCTTATGTACAGTTGAAATGAACATAATCATATTCTATCAATGTTAACACAGGAGCCACATTTTCCAAGACAGATAATAAATGCAATTATTGAAAAAAATGTCCGAAGACATTCCAGTCTGGCTGATGTGAAACTGAACAAATGGTTGCATGCTTTGTATATTACAATAATCCTTTTACCATAATGAGGATTTGCTCTAAGAGAGGATTTTACACCACTCGGATGGTAAATCTACATTTTAGTCCTCTAAAGTAAAATAATATGATCAACTAGATGCCCCATATAAATAAATTTGAACCATAAACAGTTCACACTCTAGATGCCTCCAGTTATTAAAAGGGATGCTATCTGGAGCTGTATCCAACTATATGTAAGCTGCAGTGCCCAAGAGAGGTTAACTGAAAATGTGATGACAGCCAAAACTTTTTATGTGCAAATTTGAAAAATGAGAAGTGATAAAATTCTTTGGCCTAGAAATTTGGCCTTAGGATTTGCGGTTGTGTTCAGTGAGGTTTATACATTAATTTTGGAATTAATTAGAATGTGTGTTGACTTATGGGAGCATAGAACACTGCATCAAATTGGCAACTCTGGTATAAAAAAAATAAGATGATGGAAACTCAAAGTGATTTTAAACTGCAGAGGGAGAAGAAGAGTTTCTATAAATGCCTGTAACATGTCTGAATTCCTAGGATTAAATTAGACTTCACTCACTGAGTTTGGGCCTTCCTTCAAAGTGCTTAGATCCCACAGACTTAAAGGTTGCTTTCTTCTCATTTGTCTCAATGAGCTCAATTAAGGCTATCCTTCTTAGGAAGGATGTTTGAGCATGGTTTGGTCCTGAACTTGTATAGTACCAAATACTTGAAAGATCTAATGCATTTTCCCACGAGGAAGATGATGGTTCTCTATGCCCCAAATAACTACTGTATCTATGAAACAAGAGCTGGGTGTTCTCTTGTTAATGCTGTAATGGAAGAAGATGCTTTTAAGAGTTTGAACCTTGGGAAAGTGCAAAGTAAAAGGAGAAGGGAGAAGGAAAAAGGCAACAGGTTTCAAAGGTGTAAGAACAAACACACTTTCCTTGCCTTCTATATATCATTCTGCACATCTAACAGATGGCTTTTAGCAATAAGACAGCAACTATATGGAGCTTCTCTCCAGCGAGGCTTTTGGAAGATCAAGATCCTCGACTGAGGAATGAAAGCAGAGAAGCTTTGAGTCCTAAGCATATCTGCTGTATTTCTGGAGAATGAGGTATGGGTTGGGGGGGGGGAGGCTGAAAAGGAAGGAGAAAAAAGGCTGTAGGTTTGGAGCCCCCTTGATATTTGCAGCCTCCGTCCAGTCTAGAGTCGCTGAATAATTTTGAAAGGGAGCCGAATTGTTTTAAAGGATGGTGGTCGATGCACAGCAACATTTGTTTTGTCTAGCTATCATCTGTTCTCAGTGCATTTGGCAAATTTTGAAAGAACTGTGTGAACCCTGAAAAACTGGATACCCAGAGACAATAATAACAGGGAAGTAAATGCTGTGAGCAGTAATGGATTCTGGTGGCATATTCAAGACCCAAGAATTCTGTCCTCTGCTCTCCTGCCTCGATACATTCCCTGTGAGGAAGGCCATCAGGGACTAGCAGCACATACTGAGACAGCACCCCTGAAATTGCCTGCCAAAGCATGTCTCTTTTTCCTTCTGCTGAAGACTTTGCTTTTATTGGCAAGATTGCCCCCGTCTTTTGTTGTCCCCCCCTGCGTTCTTTTCCACAGCATAAAGCCTAGTTCCCACCACATACAGAAGAGGAGAAATAATTAAGACCTTAAAGTACCTTATAAAGTTTTCTCCTCCCTTTTCTGAACTCACATTAAAAACCCAAAGGTGCTTTTTCCAGAAGGCAGTGGACTTTCTTGTTTTTTTTCCTGAACTGAAGAAATTTCTTGGATGAGAAGTGAGCAAAGGAAAAACCAAGGAAATCCTGTTGCCTTTTGGGAAATTACACTTTTGGTCAGTGTTGAAATCCTCCGTGGGTTGCCACCGTTCGCTGCCCGCGCATGCGCAGTGCATGCCAGATGCATGCTGTGCGCGCGCATGCGCAGTGTGCTCCAGACGCACGCTGCATGCGTATGCGCGTTCCACACCAAACACGCACTTTTGGATTTCCTGCTTTTTAAAAAAACTTTTTAAAGCATTTTTAAGTACCGGTTCCGGAGAACCGGTAGTAAAAAATGCTTCAAAAGTAAAAAAAAAACCAAAAAACAGTTCCGACGATCAGCTGTGTGATGCGCGATCGTCAGAACTTTTTTTTTTTTAACATTTTAAAGCATTTAGATCGTTGGAACTTTTTTTAAAAAAACTTTTAAAGCATTTCTTTACTACCGGTTCAGGGAACTGGTACTGTTTTTTTTACTACCGGTTCGGGCGAACTGGCCCAAACCGGTAGCATTTCACCCCTGATTTTGGTACAACCATGACCTGAATGATTGAGAATTTCCAGAGACACAATAAATACGCAAAACAGGAAACAAATTGTACTTTGTTTGTTTGTTTGATAATAATAACAAGCTACTGATTAAAAAAAAATAAGTAAGTGGTAACTCACCACACACATATGAAAGAAAAATATGAATACCTATAATTGCTACAATTTAGAAGTTTCTTTTCTGTTAAAGCATACTTTAAACAACATCCTGGCAAAATATTAACAACGAAACAAATCTATCTTTTCCTAATTAAAAAAAACCCCTTATTTAAAGAGTGAATTCTAAATACATGAGGAAAGTTTAATGAGTTCTCATGAACGATTAACTAAAATAATTCTGTGTTTTAAGCATATTGGATAAAGCAAAATAAAGAAGATGTAGCTTCTACATGCTGAGAAGCAGAAAAAAGAGGACATTAAATGTGTTTTGCTTCTCTTCCTAAAGTCACAATTAGTACAATGAGATACTAATTAGCAAAGCACATTGCTTTAACCTGGTTTGCCATTACTTCCTGCAGATGTTTTAGAAAGGTATTCAGAGAGCTGCATTTAAGATCTCTGTTTACTACAGGAGTCGTGCATACCCATTTTCTGTATTGGTAGTCCTCGACTTATGACTGTAATTGAGCCTGGAATTACGATTAATTCCTAAGTCGTAATCATTAAGCAGGTCACCATGTGATTGCACCCGGTTTTACAAACTTTCTTGCGGGCAGTCATTAAGCAAATGCCACGGTTGTTAAGTGATCGTGGTGGGCATTAAGCAGCTCTATTTTCCCCAGTGAGCAATTTTGTTAGAAACCAGAAGTAAATGCCAGAAACCTGCAAAAAAACACCCCAAAATCTTGGTCATGTGATAACAGGACGCTGCAAACAACTATAAATGTGGGCTTTTGTGCCCCAAATGTGATCAAAGTGTGCATGTGTGTGTGTTTACCTTTGGGGCTAATTAGCATTTGTGTTCCTCTTTCTGTAATCAAAACACAAAGCCTACTCTACCTAGACTGATCATTTTGATCAGAATTTTTTTTTTTTTTAACTGAAAGCTTAGCTTATCCAGAGACTTTCCTTTTTCAGTTATCTCTTGTTTATATTCCTCTAATTAACATAGTGTCTTCATTTTGCCACCCTGCTTTCCATTTTCTTACACGTTATATTGTTCTGCATTTATGGCCTTCCCCTGCTTTTGTTATCATTCACTTTGAGATTATTTAAAGGGCTTGCTGCATTAATGTCATTCTTCACCGGTGACAAGGAAATTATGGAAAATGCTGCACAGGCAATTATTGTTAGGTCCTTGACAGTAAAAAAAAAAAAAAAAAAAATGACATAGTTAAATGTGCAACCTACCGTAGGCTGCCATTCTTGAAATGTCACAGTTTCCTGAGTAACACAGGTGTCAAACTTTTTGCTCAAGCTGTTAAGAGTCTGTCCGCCCACTGAGCATATTGTTCCTGTTCATATAAGTACACTTAATCCAAGCCACTAACTTCTTAAATTCACATAATTGGATCAGAAGAGTTAGTATTGTTAAGCTGTTCGTCTTGAACTAGGGAGGCCCAGGATCAAGTTGTGGTACATTGTTGTATAACAATGCAACCTAATGGGTGACTTTGAGCAAGTCACTCCTTTTCCACCTATTCTACTTTCGAGTGTTTTTGTTGTTGGATTACAATTAAACAACACCACTCCCATTCGGAGTAGTGATTTTATAAAATTGAGCCCAAACTACTCATAGGTATATATGTATCAGTAGTTTCACTGCAAGTGGTCCTCAGTTAACAACCCACAATCCTCAATTAATGACCGTAATCAGGGAGAGCTGGAACGTTGCTAAGTTGCTGCTGCTGTCATTAAGTGGCACGGTCACATTATATCCCATTCTGTGACTGCATCGCTAACAACAGAAACTCTGGTTCCAATTCCGGTTGTACTACAGAACTAACTGTAGCATTACAAAATATAATGTTGAATGATTTCTCCTTTTTAAAAATACTTTCAGCATGTAGAAATCTTCATTTATGCATTAAAATTGCTTTTGCTTCCTTTGCCTGCTTTCCTTTGCCCCTCATGTCATTATCATAGTTCATGATTCTTGATTAGAAAATATCTATGAGTTAATCCACAGAATAGGGAAAAGCAGCTGCCAAGAAGGAAGTCACTGATATAGCAATTATCAGTAGAAACTACTGCATAAACAGGATTTTAAAAATCTTGTCGTCAAAGCACTTGGAGGGGGAGCATAGGCAGTTTCCTTATGAAAATTCAATATATTTCCATTATTTTAAAAGCCAAAAATAAAATTTACCACCAATCTTCTAAAAATGCTTTAGTGAAGAGTTTTAGTTTCAATATGTGAAGACAGCTTCATTATTTGGACTAAATAAAACATTTGGGCCTGAATGTACATATGCACTATGTATTTCTATGACTGATAGAGACTTCCGTCTCACAGCAGTGATTCTGGGTAGCGTACAAACCATCATCTTATTATAAGACTTCCATCTCACAGCAGTGATTCTGGGTAGCGTAAACCATCATCTTATTATAAGATGATTTGGGAATCTGTTCTTAGTGGGGTTTTGGGGTGGGTGGGTGATAGATTAGTGAAATATTTGATTTAATTACAGTATCTGTTGGACGCTATATGCAGTGATATGCATGTTATGGATGCATGTTTTTAGTTATTCTATCATCTGAGGGGGGAGTTGTTAGAATTGTTGGGTTGTTCATTAAATATCAACAGATGGAAATACCCAATAATATCCAATATAGTTAGTATCTTCAATTAAAAAGAATATATACATGCACTAGATTGCTTCTGTCGACCAATGGCTCTTAATGGTTATACATACTTTAGAAGTTTTGCCTTGCATGCATCTTCTTTTAGAAACAGCTGTATATAAGATTTGGCTTCAATTATAGCTGCATGTGATTTCAAAATGATCTGGAAAAGTGTTTCAGGCCCCATATCAGTGGTGAAATCCAAATTTTTTTACTACCAGTTCTGTGGGCGTGGCTTGGTGGGCGTGGTGTGGCTTGGTGGGCGTGGCAGGGGAAGGATACTGCAAAATCTCCATTCCCTCTCCCCTCCTGGGGGAAGGATATTGCAAAATCTCCATTCCCACCCTACTCTGGGGCCAGCCAGAGGTGGTATTTGCCGGTTCTCCGAACTACTCAAAATTTCCGCTACCGGTTCTCCAAACTATTCAAAATTTCTGCTACCGGTTCTCCAGAACCTGTCAGAACCTGCTGGATTTCACCCCTGCCCCATATGACACTGTCCTTGCTGCAGTTCATTAAAACAGTGACATCTTTTATCATGTTTCTGGAGAAGTTCTACCCCCCCCCAAAAAAATGAAGTCGCTTCAATAAACTGATTTATTAAAGAAGCTGCATATTTCTTCAGGCTAATGCAGAAGCTTGGGAAAAAAATGATAAGGCTATTTTGATGAATAGTAGACAAGTGCTATATTTGCATGTGAGTGAGGGATGAAGCACTTTTTTCAAATCATTTATGAAATGTTACCTTTTTTTGGTAGATGGTATAATTTATGAGGACTCTTTTTTATTCCATCACAGCTCTAACAGCTTTTAAACACACACTAATATCTGCTCAGGATATATAACTCAAATTTCAGTCCCCTATATTTATTGGTTTTTGGTATTTATATGCCGCCCATCTCCCAAACATAGCTCTGGGCAATGTACAACAAAATCATTTTAAAAAACTAATTACAAAAAGCATTCTACAATTAAAACATGTTTTTATCATTCTAAAAGACAGAAAGGCTAGAGGAGAGCATTAGATGAAGCACACAATGTATCCACCTCATTAAATCCCCATTTGATTGGATGTACCTCTGATTGAACTCAATTCAACTTATTTGAGTTGGATTGCCCAAAAGGGGGAAAAAACACAGAAGTAATACCTTTATTAAACCACTGAAAATATATAAAATCACTGCCATCCTTTGAGATCATCACCAAAGTGAATTCCCAAAAAGAGGACAGAAAAATATGGCTGATATTGGAATCTTGTACACTGGTAGAAAGACTGAGTACAGTTTTTAATACTGATTCCTCTACTGCTTCCTGAGAGGAAGAAGCAAATCTTCCATTTTGGAAATTTAAATTCCATCTGTTAAAATGTCCACTGTTTCCATCCCACTGAGATCCCCTAGTGCGGTGTTTCTTAAACGAAAAGAGCAAAAAGTTTAAGAAACGCTACTTTAGAAAAGGGAAATAAGATCAAATGAACAGTCTTTACAGTTGTTGGATATAGTAATACTGAAAATTTGGCAAACAGATTCCAAATGTAGCAGTTGCATTCAGTAGGGACTCAGAGATATCCCAGAGGACATACATTATACCTATTATGCAGAGGTAGGCTTCACATACTGTAACAACCGGTTTGCCCAGCACCGGTGTGAGCGTGCACGCGCATACTACCTTCACGCACGCCATCCGCACATGTGTGTGGTGTCACAAAACACAGCAATTCACTCTCCTGCGCCATCCGCACATACATGTGGTGTCACAAAACACGGCAATTCGCTCACGTACACTGTCCGTGCATGCGTGTGGCATCAAAACCACAGTGATATAGGACGGGATTGTGCCCGGGCGGGCCCACCCACAGATCCCCACTACCAGTTCGCCCGAATCGGTCGAAACCGGCGAATACCACAACTGCTACTATGGCTAAACTTCATTGACTCCTGATGTTTTGTGAACCACTTTCAAGGTGTTGGGTTATGTATCAACCCCTAGAGGGTTTGTGCACCTCCTCTCTGAGATGGTAAAGCTTCCCAAGAGTTATATTCAGCACATAAAGTTAAAGTTAAAGGTTTCCCTCGTCCAATCATGTCCGACTTTAGGGGGTGGTGCTCATTTCCATTTCTTGATCGAGGGAGCCAGCATTGTCTGAAGACATTTCTATGGTCATGTGGTCGGCTTGACTATATGCCAAGGCGCATGGAATGCTGTTACCTTCCCACTGAAGTGGTACCTATTTATCTACTTGCATTTACATGCTTCTGAACTGCTGGATGGGCAGGAGCTGGGGTAAGTAACGGGAGCTCATCCTGTCATGCAGCACTCGGGTTTTGAACCTGGGTAGCTGACTTTCCAGCTGACTAGCCTAGCATCTTAACCACTGCGCCTCATATTCAGCACATAAGGATCTCTATTCATAGTGCCCCAGAAGGATGTATATTTTTAATCAGTGCAAGTTAAGGCTTTTTAGTGGCTTGCCCCTAGCAGTGTTGGCAGTTCCTTTCCTGGCATGTTTTAAGAATATCCTCAGAATGTATTTCTGTACTCCAGCCTTTCCCCCACTGAAGTTAGGCTTTAATCTGCTGTTGGGCTTTATGTTGACTGTCAATTCTGGGTTGCTTTGTTTTATTTATCATTTGATGATGTGATGCCATGTTGTTTTATGTTTCGATGTTGCTTTATAATACTGTTATTTTATTTTATATGTATTCTTTGATGGTTATTTATTGGAATTTTTAACTGCTGCAGGCTGCCTTTGCTGGGAGTATTGGAGTATAAAAATGAGCCAGATAAATAAATTGATTTTAGTTCTATGTTCAAAGGCTCTTTTCTGGCAGGGTGCATTAGAGTTTCATATCATTCCATTTTCCTCTCTGTTTTGATCTCTGGGTATCTGTTAAGAGGTCACTCCTTAGGTAGAGAAACCTAACTGATATATGGTGCTAGCTCTATTGATTCAAATATTGCATTAAATGTCATAATTCTGCTAACATAGTCATGGAAAAGATATTGTGCATTGATTGAAGCATAGCACATCATTAAGGCATAAAAGCTGAATAACAGACTATTACCCTGTACTTCCATTCTCTACAGAAGCAATGTAGAATTTCCCTATTGTGCTCTATGGAGGTGCCAGTCATTTGCACTTTTCAAGAAAACACTTGCGTCTCATTCTTTCTGAGTTGATTGAAGTAGATTGCTTAATGCACAATTGTTCTGAAGATTTTACTTTGCAATTACCTTTGTATTTTTATTTAAATTATTTTAGTTTCATTCAATTAAATAAAAAACACAAATGTCTAGCTTTGACCAAATTCCATCTGCTTCTTGAGGGCTGACATGCCAGAACACCATGGAATTGGCAGCTAATACTAAAGCTTTTATAGGTGTGCACCACAATAAGTAATGAAGTTGTGTGGAATCATACTGCCTTGCTTTATTCATGTACATTTGGAGGGGGAGACTTTTAGAGCCCATTTCATACGGGAAGGAAGGGCTTATAAAGATATTCGATACTGTCCCGGCTGTTTATTGCATTATGAAGCATCAGGGTCATCTTGAATTTCTAATGGTATCTACTTTCTCTTCTGTACAGTTTGAATAGCAGCAATTAACCACTGGATTAAACTTAATTGGGTTTCCATCTGGGCTCCCGGACTTCATTTTATGATAATTTCCAATCCAGCTGGAAGAACACCTGTATCCACAAAAATAACCTACTTCCAGCTAATTTATGTACATTAAATAGGGCCCTGATCATAAAACTGATTGCACATCGCTGCCTGGATTTAGAACTGCATGTTAGAGTCCTGTTAGGAGACGTGCCTTCAGATGAGGCTACCCTTGAAGAGTGTCCGGAGACTACAACTGGTCCAAAATGCAGCTGCGCGAGCAGTCGTGGGTGTGCCATGGTACACCCACACGAGTTCCATCCTTCGCGAGCTGCACTGGCTGCCGATTGCGCTCCGGTCACAATTTAAGGTGTTGGTTGTTACCTTTAAAGCCCTACATGGCTTAGGACCATTTTATCTGCGTGACCGCCTTCTGCCACACTCCTCCCAATGACCAGTGAGGTCGCACAGGGCTGGCCTTCTTCATGGCCTTCCGTAAAGCCCTTAAGACCTGGCTTTTCCGGCAGGCCTGGGGCCAATAGTTGTTCTGATTGGCCCATGCATGGTTGTGTGAATGTTTTATTTTAAATATAGTTGGGGTTTTTTTCCCCCTTTCTTTTTTAAATTGTTTTTATATGTTTTATTTTTTTATGATGTAAGCCGCCCAGAGTCCTTCGGGAGTTGGGCGGCATAGAAATTTTATAAAATAAATAAATAAATAAATGAGGCAACTGAGAAGGAAGTGGAGTCAAAAGCATCAAGTGCCAGCGGTCCTATCACTGGAGAATCCAGCAGTGCTGGAGCCTATGACTGCCCCCACCCACTCCCCATCCCCCAACTCTGCTTTTGAACTTGCCAACAAGTTCACAGGACTCCTTGCACATACTCACTGACAGTAACCCAGACTCAGAAGTTCAAAAACTTAGTAATTGGCAGAAGTACTGAACAAAGATCCAGGATCAGAGAGAAGAAGTTCACAAATGTGAGAGGCTAGCCAAAAGGCACGTGAAGATGTTCAGCAGAGAGAGGATACTGCAGCTACTGTTTGATCAGTTTCAGTTGTGCACCAAGTAGAGGTTCAGTGTGGCTTATTTATTGTTCTTACCCCCCTCTGGACAGTACTGGGAATAACTTATCTAAAACTTAACCCTTGTCTGTAAAAAGCTTGCCTTGTGGGATTTTGGCCCTTAGATTTTGTCTCACCTTTTCTCTTTGCATCTCCTTTGAATTTGTTGCCTGATTGATAGCTTATGGGTCTAAATCTGAGGCTTGCCTATGGAATCATGTACACAATCTGTCCTCAGAGGTATGGCGAATGGACTTTTTCAAAAGATAAACTAATACGGTAAAAAAAAAATACTTGATGGAAAAAAGAAGATTGCTTAACTTTTGTTAATGGCAAAAAAATTTACAGCCTCTTAATTTATTCCCTGGAAGCCAAAACAGACAACTGCACTCAGCTTTCCAGTTTATATATAGGACCCCAACTATATTTGAGGGGAGAGCCATGGCATTTTATCATTATACTGGTCTAATGTAAATCCTGCTGGACCTTTACAAGGGCAGGTTGCAACAACCTTTTCTCTGGAAAACTTCTATTAAATGCTGCTTGTGCCTTGTGGTATGGAAGTAACTGAAAAGATTACAGATGTGCTTTTACATTGTAGGTTTTTTGGCCTTATGTCAATTGCAATTTTTCCTCTTTTTACTCATAAGGCCAGGATAGTCAGGTAATCATTATGTAGTCTTCAGACTAGCCAACATGGACTTTTAGGCCACGTACAACATTGCAGATTCTATTACCTAGCTTTAATAATGTAGCAGATTATATACCTCAAAGACTAAGTTCTTTTGATATTGTCATTTGCTTTGCATTTTTTGCTGGCCCTTGTCTGAAGTAAATCTTGATAGCTTATATAAAATTCTTCAGTAGCTCTGGGCTTACATCAGAATAAAAGGCACGATCTTAAAAAAAGACTAAAACTACTTTTTAGTTTCAATCATACCTGATCCAAATATGGATTATCGTATCTTATTTTATCTATTTTATAACATAAGATGTGTTGTTGGGTAAAGCCTCTAATGGCAACTAAATTTCACCACTTCTGAAAGGTTGCAAGATGGAGAGTCATGATGAACACACATGGCTCAAAAGGGGTAAGGCCTCCTTATATTGCCATGCTCTGTCTACCATCTTACCAATTTTAACACTCTTTCAACTCCCCTGCTAAATCACTACAATATCACAGAAACAGTCTAATGGCAGCAGATTAGAATTAAACCTACCGATTCTATAAATGCTTTCTTTGTGCAGTTAATTTATTCTCTGCTCTGAGCCAGAAGGAGAAACTCTTCAAACAGCTTTCGTGCCAAAAAGTTTCAAGCCATTTAGTAGGACAGTGGTTCTCAATCTTTTCTTCACCACACTACCACACTCTTTAAATACCTTTTGTGGCCATGGACCATAACCATAGAGCCCCAAGTTTTAAACTCAAGATTTCAATCATTAACCTTTCTTCAAACCTTTGCTTCAAATCCTGTGATGATGTCAAGCCCCCCCAGTTTATCAATGCAGTAGGTTATCAATGAGCTTTATACTCTCCCTACTCCTAAGTTGGAACTGCATCATCCTGCAAAACTGTACAGAAAGTAAATATGACTAATAGTTACATGTGGAAAAGGGAAAGAGATTGATTACAGGTTGTCCTTAACTTACAACTGATTGCTTAGTGACCCATTTCAAGTTACAACGGACTTCCACCGGGGTACTTATGATCTGTTACCAAATTTCTGACTGTTGATTCCCCTCCCATATTCCCATGATCATGTGACCACATTTAAGGCACCCTGCAACCTGCAGGCAATTGCTACTATTTGCAGTATCCTGTGGTCATATGACTATGTTTTACAATGTTTTTTTTCTCCAAAAATTGGCATTTACTTGTGGTTTTTGGCAAAATAAGCCCAGAGCAAACAATTGGTTTACTTAACAACTGCTACAAAAAAGATTATAAAATCAGGCATGCTCCATTATGGTCGTAGTCAAGAACTACCTTTAATTGGTTTTATTTACTAATATCAATAGCAATAGCACTTAGACTTATATACCGCTTCACAGTGCTTTACAGCCCTCTCTAAGCGGTTCAGTCAGCATATTGCTCCCAACAATCTGGGTCCTCATTTTACCCACCTCGGAAGGATGGAAGGCTGAGTCAACCTTGAGCCGGTGAGATTTGAACTGCCGAACTGCAGCTAGCAGTCAGCTGAAGTAGCCTGCAGTACTGCACTCTAACCACTGCACCACCTCGGCTCTGAAAATATTTGCCGGTTCTGTATTTAGAAATGAAATACCAAACAAGGATGAGGTGGGACATGCTTTTGCTTAGCAACCAGGAATTCCAGCCTGTGCAGCTTTAAAAAAAACATCAAGAATGTAGCAACTGGGAGGAGGAAGTGGACCCGGTGTGACTTGAATTCAAAAAGAGGAGGAAAAGATTAGTGGCTATGAGATGAGGAGGTCCAGTATTTAGCAAAACATATGATTGAAGCGCCTAAAGAAAAAGCATGTACTATAGTTAAATTCTTCCAGAATGTATTCTTATTAGGGAGGGCAAATCTCACTGCTGGTTCTGGATGACCCCCACTTCCCAGACGTCCCCATGCATGACATCTGTATTATGTCCATCTCTATGGCTTGAGGAATTTACCCTTCCATCTCCTGAGTCAGAAGACTCAAGTCTAAAAGCCATAGCTCCAGTGGTGAAATCTAAAAATTTTCCCTACCGGTTCTGTGGGCGTGGCTTGGTGGGCATGGCTTGGTGGACATGGCTTGGTGGGTGTGGCAGGGGAAGGATAGTGCAAAATCTCCATTCCCACCCCACTCCAGGGGAAGGATACTGCAAAATCCCCATTCCCTCCCCACTCCTGGGGGAAGGATATTGCAAAATCTCCATTCCCACCCCATTCTGGGGCCAGCCAGAGGTGGTATTTGCCGGTTCTCCAAACTACTCAAAATTTCTGCTACCGGTTCTCCAGAACCTGTCAGAACCTGCTGGATTTCACCCCTGATGAGCTCCCTTCGTCCCAGTCAGTAGCTAAATACAGGTAGTCCTCGATTTACAATGGTTCATTAATTGACCATCTGAAGTTACAACAGCACTCTAAAAAGGGACCTAGGACCATTTTTCACACCCACAACCATTGCAAGCATCCCTATGATCACGTGACCAAAATTCAGATGCTTGGCAACTGGTTCATATTTATGACAGTTGCAGTGTCCCAGGGTCATGTGATCAGCTTTTGAGACCTTCTGACAAGCAAAGTCAATGGGGAAACCAGATTCACTTGACAACCATGTTACTAAGCCGAGGTGGTGCAGTGGTTAGAGTGCAGTACTGTAGGCTACTTCAACTGACTGCTAGCTGCAGTTCGGCAGTTCAAATCTCACCGGCTCAAGGTTGACTCAGCCTTCCATCCTTCCGAGGTGGGTAAAATGAGGACCCAGATTGTTGGGGGCAATATGCTGACTCTGTGAACCGCTTAGAGAGGGCTGTAAAGCACTGTAAAGCGGTATATAAGTCTAAGTGCTATTGCTATTGTTATTAACACCTGCAATGATTCGTTTAACAACTGTTGCAAGAAAGTTGTAAAATGGGGCAAAATTCACTTAACAACTGTCTTGCTTAGCAATAGAATAGAATAGAATTCTTTACTGGCCAAGTGTGATTGGACATACAAGGAATTTGTCTTCGGTGCATAAGCTCTCAGTGTACATAAAAGATATAAGTGATAAATCATGATCATAGTCATCATAAATACATTCATCATGAATCATAAGATACAACACTTAGTGATAGTCATAGGATACTAAATAAGCAATCAACATAAATCATACTAGGAAACTAAATAAACAATATAAATCGTAAAGATACAAGCAACAATGTTATAGTCATAAGTAGAAAAGGAAATAGGTAATAGGAAGGCTGAGAAGAACAATAGTAATGTAGTCTTAATAAATAGTTTGACAGTGTTATGGGAATTAGTTGTTTAGCAAAGTACTGTATATGTTATATATATATGATGTTACATTTCAATAGAAATGTTGTGCTCAGTTGTGGTTGTAAGACTATCTGTAGCAATGTTATTAGCTCTCTAACCTTAAAAAGGCAAACTCTTGTCTTGCCTAGTTTGAGCTTGCTTTGTCTTTGCTCTCCTTTGCCTTACTTTATTGGAAAGACTCAGCTGAGCTTGCTTTTTGGAAAGTAAATATTTGCCCAGAACTCCATCCAAGCATATTTCTCTTCGCTGTAATTTATTGAGTTTTGCTTTTTTTTTTTTTTAACATCTCATCTTTCTAACAGGTCATCCAAAGCATCGGGGAGCATGGTTACCAATCCATTCTTGATTAAGAAATGTTCCTTTTCTTCCCTAAGCATTTTTGCTGTGACTTGGGATGATTAGTTCCTGTAGAATAAATTAGTGATTTCCCAGCTGTTCCTATTTAATCTTAACTACTGGTGTACTTGTGGGTGTGTGGATATGTGAATATGGATGATAGGGATTAAACCTAATGCATGCTTTGATTCTTGATAACGAGGTGCCATTTTTGTCATTGAAAAAAAGACAGTCTCCTTGGCGATTATATTCTGCACCTAAATCAGCCCTTAATATTAAAACAAAGGAGTGTTTATTTTTCATAATGACTTGATAAAATATTCAGCAGAAAAAAACAAACACAAGCTTGTTTTTTTTCCTTTTCTTACGAGCAACTAAAGATGATTTGTCAGAAAGGATGATGCTCATTTTCTTCTCTCAACAGACCTGAAATTAACACGGAAACACTCCATTCTGCCTTAGTAACTTTCCTGAATCATTTCTTTATGAGCCCTACGGAGCACTTCCCATTTATTCTCCAGAAGCCTGGGAGGAGGATCTATGTGGTCTTTGACACACTGCATCAATGTACGATAATGCCAGCATCCATTATAAGCAGCAGATGTTTGGTAATGACAATTGAGAAGTGACCAGGTATGCACAGAATCTCTAGAGACAGTTTTCTAGCAGAAAGACTTTCCTTTTATCAGATTTTTTGCCACAACAGAGGTCTCCAAATCTCTCCCGTATCTTTTCTCAAGTCTAGATGGCAGCCGGTGGCAAAAATTCTGTAGAGATTCTCAGTCATCCAGGTCATGGTTGTCCCAAAGGTGCTTTTTCAGGAGGCAACTGGACTTTCTTGTTTTTTTTTCTTTTGAAGACGTTTCGCTTCTCATCCAAGAAGCTTCTTGAGCTCTGACAGGATGGTGGGGAATGGAAGGGATGAACACCCTTTGAATGGTTTGGGAGTAGGGATGGATTTCCAGAGGAAAAAATTGTGGACTACAGGTGACCCTGAGGACCAGGGGTGGGTTCCTCCCAGTTCGGAATGGATCGCCCGAACCGTTAGCGACCCGCTGGTGATGTCATGGATCCGGTTTGGTCGGTGCCGGTCCGTGGGCGCCGCCATCTTTTTTGGGGAATTTTTAGTGAATTTTGTTACTGTTTGGAAGGTTTTTCTTGTTCTGCCGCTTGAAAAAGGGCCCTCCCGCCCACCCATGCATTTAAACTGACCTTTATTCCTTCGCCGAAGCACAGCTGATCAGCTCCTCAGCTGTGGTTTGGGCTGATTGAAGCTACTGAGCATGTGCGGAAGCCAAATTGCCCGAGGGAACGCGCGCGCGCGCACGAGCGGAGGGAGCGCGCGCACGCAAAACATCGCGATGCGAACCAGTGGGGAAGGTAAGTGGAACCCACCCCTGCTGAGGACACAGATAAACCTCCAAGTGCTTCAACGACTCTCTAAAAGGATGCAGATTACCAGCTGTCTGCAAGGAATATAAATCCTTCCCTTCTCCACTATCCTGTCATAGCTGAAGAAGCTTCTTGGATGAGAAGTGAAACGTGTTGAAAAGAAAAAAAACCAAAAACAAGAAAGTCCAGTTGCCTCCTGAAAAAGCACCTTTGGGACAACCATTGGCAACCAAATTGGTCCAATGGTAAAAGTTTACATTCTTACTCGAACTGTTATTGAAGGATCAGAGATGATGATGTTATATTCCTTATGAACAAAATACCCTTTACTTGGGAGAGGGGATGCAGAGCTGTAGCTTAGGGAGTTTGCCTTGCATGAGCATCACTCCGAGCATTGGAGACTGCTGGCCAAGTTCTCATCAGCTCATATGCTGTGGTAGCCCTGGGAGCAGAAGGAACCTCAAGTTTACATGAGTATTTGAAGAAAATGCTGGCCTTCTGATGAACCAGGCATCGAGGCAGATTAGAGAGAGACTCAAATGGATATTTCATAAAAGCAGGTGCCATGACAGCAACCTCAGTGAGTGATATATTTACCCATCTATTTTATGTCAAGTGATGAAGGCTAAACAGAATTAGTGCTCTGTAGATCTAAATACATGGAGAAGTTAATAAGGGGCTTAGACACTGATTTATAGGAGTTGTAGACCACTACCAGGATGGAAACAAGTTGAGGAAAGCTGATTTAAGGCTTTAAAGATCAGTGGTTTTCTTGGAATTAGGCTTAGAAACAGCCAGCAACCAATAGATATCACACTGATGTCAAATTATAGGACAAGAGTTTTAATTTTTTATGTATTCATTTATCTTCATCCTCCTTTAATTGTTTTTATAAATAACTTAAGGTGGAGGACATATCCAATACACCTTCCTCCTCCTATTTTTCCCACAACAACAACAACCCTGTGAGATGGTGGACTGAGAGAGAGAGAGAGAGACTGCCACAAAGACACCCTGCCTTCAACACTGGTTTCTAGTCTGATGCACTAGTCCAAACTGGTCCAAGCCTGTTCTGCTCCTGTAGACAGAGGCATTCACATCCAAGAAGTATCAAGAGATACGTAATCAGGATATGCCCAAGACCTGTGTAACAGTAGCCACTCATACCTTTTCAAGAAACGTACCATTTTGCTTCCTAAAAGCAAGGCTAGCAACCAACCACACATTTTTGCTAGGGGGTTCATTCTTTGTAGGAATAATAACCAGTTGCATTTATTCTTAATCCTGCGCAGAGTAATTTATGTTGTGTGACCACTCAGAATTATCACATGACAGAGTGATTTCAAACAGCTTTCTGAACAAGAATTTTTAGGCTTATGCTAATCTGACCCCACTCCTTTAAGATCTTTCCATTTTCCAGGAGGTAGGAGGCATAATTGCCTATGACTTCTTGATTACCGTGGCAAATCTTTCATCTCATACTTCAGAATGAATTTCATTTTGGTTCTTCTGGCACAAATGTATTCACATTAACTGAAGGCATTCACTTACTTCTATCTTCTCAATACAGGCATGTTGCTTCCTGATCACTGCAAGCCTGGTTTAACTTCTATTTTATTATCCCTGTATGTTTTAGTTCCCTTGTATTTCAGCAGCTTTGCATTTTTCCATTTCCCTCCCCTGCTTTAAAGAGACTTCTAATGCCTTCCCTTTCATTACATCCTTCCTTACTTTGTATCAATAATTACCTGTCATTTTACATTTTTGGCCTTTCTAGTGTTATATCTGCTCATTCTCCTTTGTATTCAGTTTAAGTAATACAGCTATTACTTCCTAGTTTTAGCTAATGAAAAATAGTTTCTATATGACCATATTGATTTCTTGCTAATCTTTTTTTTTTTTTTGGCTTTCCCAGAATGGCTTTCGATTAACAATTCTGTTTGTTACTCAGCTATGAAAAGGTCATGTATAGGTGATGTAAATAAGCTGTGGTAATCAGATAAATGAGTTGCAAAAGTAAGATTTTGAGGCCCCAAAGAATATCTAAAGACTGCTAGAGCTGGGT
Source organism: Thermophis baileyi (assembly GCA_003457575.1). Taxonomy (NCBI): domain Eukaryota; kingdom Metazoa; phylum Chordata; class Lepidosauria; order Squamata; family Dipsadidae; genus Thermophis; species Thermophis baileyi. The sequence goes on from QLTV01000804.1 coordinate 780,611, forward strand.
GGGTGGCAACAGACATGGAGAGGAAGCCACTGGTTTCACTAAGTTGATCCGCAAGATTGAAAACCTATTGAGCCTCACCTTCTCCTGTAACCTCATCCAGCTGCTCCCCAGGCTACCAGGTCGTGTGGCAAGAAGAAGAGAATAATTTTTATGATGGGTTTACTAAACTTCTGAAAGTGCACTGAACCCATGTTTAAAAATACGAAAAAGAACTGAAGTAGGTAATAGGATGAAGAAGTGGAAGAGAGATTCCACTTCCCATGTGTCCCCTGGAATCCCCATATGGGATTCCACTTCCCATATGTCCCATACACGTATCAGCATTTTGGGGGGGATTTTTGCAGAACAGCACTAAATCCATAACTGAGTATAAATGACTCTAAAGGATGAGAAGAGGGATAGTATTGGCAGGCTGAAGAGAGAAAGGGCTCTCCCACTGCACTGAATAATCTGCCCATCTGTCTGCCATTTTTAGAGCTATCATCCACTGAGTGTGTGGAGTGGTCATTCTAGCTATTCTACCAAGAATGGTCCCACCCTTCTACAGGTTAGGGTTTGACAGCTGTGGCCTAGAGCTCTTGCCTCACAATCAGGAGGTTATGAGTTCGATCCTAGGTAGAGGCAGATGTAAGGTCTCCTGCTTGGGCAGGGGGTTGGACTAGATGACCTGCAAGGTCCCTTCCAACTCTGTTAATCTGTATTAGATAGCTCAATCCATAAGCTACTCATTTTTTTTACAAGCCATACTTCCACATTCCATTAGGAAGAGTAGGTGGCCGACATCTTTTCTGTTGGTCCCCCAATGGCTATACTTAGGTACTCCCAAATTAAATACAGGTGGCCCTAGACTTATGACCACAATTGAGCCCTAAATTTCTGTTGTTAAGTGAGACATTTGTTAAGTGACTTTTGTCCCAGTTTACGACCTTTGTTGCCTCGGTTGTTAAGTGAAACACTGCAATTGATAAGTTAGCAACCTGGTTATTAAATGAATCTGGCTTCCCCATTGACTTTGCTTCTCAGAAGGTCACAAAAAATGATCACATGACCTTGGGACACAGCAACGGTCATAAGTATGAACCAGTTGCCAAGCATCTGAATTTTGATCACCTGATCATGGAATGCTGAAAAGGTCATAACTGTGAAAAATAGCAATAGCAATAGCATTTAGACTTATATACCGCTTCACTGTGCTTTACAGCCCTCTCTAAGCGGTTTACAGAGTCAGCATATTTCTCCCAACAATCTGGGTCCTCATTTTACCCACCTCGGAAGGATGGAAGGCTGAGTCAACCTTGAGCCTGGTGAGATTCGAACTGCCAAATTGCAGGCAGCTGGCAGTCAGCAGAAGTAGCCTGCAGTACTGCATTCTAACCACTGTGCTGCCACGGCTCTTATAGTCATAAGTCACTTTTTCATTGCCATTGTAACTTTGAACAGTCACTAAATGAACTGTTGTAAGTCGAGGACTACCTGTGCATAATGACTACCCAGTTCTCTGCTTCATTATTGAAGCTCGGGAAGCGTGACAGAGAAATTTGCACCTCCTCTATCCTTTTCTATTGACTTAAGGACTGAACAAACGCACCTTAACACAACAGTGAAGAAGAGCCCATGTACTGATCCATTGAGTGCATGATAAAATCTAGACAAGTAAGGTTTGTCCAACGGATACTGCCCAACTATTTTCAATAGCAGTCACACGTGGAAAGGCAATAACTTAATTGGGAGCTAAGAGTCAAGAGATTGGTACAATTTGTCATCTAATAGTAATGCAAAACTGCTGTTAAATTCATGTTTTTAAGGTCTCCCCAGAGTGAGATAATGGAAGCATAAAGAGAGGCAATGTCAGAGTGTTATGATGGGAAGTAGATTTTTTTAATTACTATTTTCTACATTTGAAACAGGTTTGAGCTCTCCTAAAATGTGAACTGTCCTATCCCTAGTTTCAGAGGTATCACCAAAATTACTGCAATTCACTAAAATAATGTTCTTTTTTTTTTCCAAATACTCTGTGTCCTAGAACTTTCAAAAATTGCAATACTATTTCTCCCTTGCCTTTAATTCTTGTTGAGTTAATGTATATTGCAAACGTGCATAAAAATAAGCATTTTTCTAGACATCCTTTTCCATGAATAAATATATATCGGTTAGATATGATCCCAAATTGCTCAGTTTGTCTGCCTGGGTATATGAATGTTTCAGCAGTGGGTTTTTGTTCAGTAATTTTTACCCAACTTTCTTTGGGGATATGTGTAGTGTACATATTTACCCACTCTTGATTACTCTGGTGCGAACACAGCAACATTATTGTGTGGCCAAACCTGGGAAGTTTCATGGTGTTGTGGTGTCATTTTTCTCACTGTTCAAATTCGGGGGGGGGGGGAGAGTAGCAGTTGGTGGTTGAAGCCAGAAGCCAGAATATGTGCAGAAAAATTATCACTGTAAAGAGAGATTGTATCTTTACACACACACTGGTAGAAGAACTCCTTGGAAAATTGGTTCCTGCTGGCTAATTTATTTAGCTAGCTCAATATTGTCTAAACTGACTGCCTGGTAACCGGGAAAATTTTATTTTATTTATTTATTTATTTATTTATTTATTTGTTTGTCAAACATGTGCAAGATAGCAGGTATAGGTATAAACATAAAAATAATCAAAGTGAATACAGATAGATGAGGACAATAGGACAGTAGGACAGGGACGGTAGGCACGCATCCCATGAATTGATCCTGCACATCCTACTATTGAGTCAGATTTTTCTTCCTTAGAATGATAGCATATCAGAAGATGCTACATTCTGGGAAAAGTTATTGGGGTCATGTTGCCAGAAGAGAACTGCGTGGATGAATTCATGCTTGTTTTTGTAGGTTGTGTGGCATTTCTCAAAACCTTTTCTAGGAGTAAATAGCAATAGCGCTTAGACTTATATACTGCCCCATAGTGCTTTACAGCCCTATCTAAGCAGTTTACAGAGTCCGCATTTTGCCCCCACAATCTGGGTCCTCATTTTACCGACCTTCCAGGATGGAAGGCTGAGTCAACCTTCAGCCGGTTAGGATTGAACTCCTGCAGTCTAACCACTGCGGCACCAGAGCTCCTCTCCCACTGATGCATAATAGTATAACTTGGTTCTCTGCAATCAGTTTCTACTCTCTCTGCACTAGAATAGGAGCATCTTTTATCTGACATTGAATATGCTTCTTCAATATAATTGATAATATGGTATTGCCAGTCTATTCATATAAGTTGTATCAATGATAGAACTATTCTAAATAAAAGCAGCAACATGGTGTTTTTTCTAAAGAAAAGCATTGATCTTTCAGATTCTCTCTTTCCCTACAAGGCCATACTTGTCCTGTTGGAAGTGTTTTAAAGTTACATATATCAAAGTGACTTACAAATAGCCAACAATCATAAATAGGCCCACAAAAAATATGTATGTATGTATATATGTATGTATGTGTGTGTGTGTGTGTGTATATATAATAAATCTATATAATTTATTGTGTTTTTAATTTATGAATGTTGATTACACTATTTTGATAGGAACTGCACCCTAAAATACAGCATAGTAACAGAACAAATGAATACATTTTAATTTATTACTTGATGTACATATCACGCCACAGGCAAGTACAGGTTTTAGACAGTATCGATTCTATATTGACTTTAAATGATATTCATGACTTTGTGGATTGATCAACAGCATTTGATCTTAGGCAATGTTTACAATTTGATTCTTGTTGGATATGCTATGTGATGGGTACAGCTTATGTGGTGAGGCTCAATGCCAAAGAAAACAGTCTAAACTTACTGTGCACATCTGGCTGAGCTGCTGTATGAACAAAAATCCCCAGAGTGCCAAGTTTACATGAAGACACATTATATATGATTGTTTTTATTTCTCTGATTACTGAGAATGAATGAGTTTGACTAAGTATTGTGCCAGAGTTATTCTTTCCATCTTTCACTGCCGTTGTAACAAAATTAAACAGCTAGAAGGAAGGTCTGATATATCACAATGGTGTGAGAAGCTACTGAAATCTTATGTAAACCTCAGGTTTTCATAAAGTTGGGCATAACATAAATGCGATGGTTTAAGTCAGTCTTCAAGGTATTATGACATGGATAGGTAAAAGCCATTGTTGCTTATATTAGGAAGGATGTACATGATACCAGCTTTGCCACAAGAAATCATTTTTCAATATGTCAAGCAACATACACAGACCAGACAAGCATAAAAGGGTGGTAATGCTTCTTCTGAAATGACATGAAGGTTTTAATTTGAATCCAGCATGTTTTCAGAAAGTCATTTACTTTTCAGTACCTTTATGATGCTCAGTAATGTACTTCCACAAAAATTATCTATATATAATGACTGCTTATTTACATGAAACACTGGCAAGCTGTATTGATTAATTGTTCTACATTTCGCAGAAAGCATTTAAAAGATTTTTTTCATTCACGTTTTGTGTGGGAGAATTAGCAGCGTATTAAGATTACTAATTACATTTGTTTACTGTTACTGTTTTGGGGTAAAAAAATGAAGGAAATTACCCACAGACTATTTTTAAATTACACATTGATGAATCCATGTATTTTCTTGCCATTGGCCTTAAGAATAGAATAGAATAGAATAGAATAGAATAGAATAGAATAGAATAGAATAGAATAGAATAGAATAGAATAGAATAGAATAGAATAGAATAGAATAACAGAGTTGGAAGGGACCTTGGAGGTCTTCTAGTAATTAGGTCTTCTAGTTAATATTTTTTTAAATGACCTGTGCCATTTGCATCCTTTCTTCTTTCCTTTAAATTGCTTTTCTGTCAAGAGAAATGCTCCAATACAAAGTCTATCTGCTCCTTTAATACCTTTTGCAGTCTACATGTGACACGTAATATAGCTTTACCAAAATAACAAAAGAAAAATGAATCTTTTCTCCCTATGGGCATGATTCTACATAACTATGCACAACATCTGATAACTTGGATTTGATAAAGGATAAGTTGAAGTCATCACAGCATTAATATTTAGGCAAATATTTGTTGACAGCCCCTTCTTCAGTTTCTATATAGAATTTATGTCACTGAAAAAAAAATCCTCCAATATGAAATATGAAGTAAGATAGTGGAATCTAGGAAGTGTGCCTTTTTCTTGGCAGCTCCAATGCTGTGGAATACACTTTCCTTCAAAATCCTACCTGTTTAGCCAGAGGTGGGTTCCTACTGGTTCTAACCGGCTCTTTAGAACCGTTAGTAAACCGGCGATGACGTCACGGAACCGGTTCTTTCGGTGTCTCCGTGGGCGCTGCCATCTTGGATTTTGCTTCTGCGCATGCGCAGAAGTGAAGTTTTGCTTCTGCGCATGCACAGAAGCTATTTTGTTATTGCGGGGACGCACGCGCAAAGCGCGCGCGCACTCACGGCGCAACCCTGAGCGAACCGGCAGCAAAAGGATCCAGAACCCACCCCTGTGTTTAGCCTTCCAGAAGCCTATAAATATCTGGCTTTTGTGTTACCTGAGTCTGTGGAGTGGTTTCTTGGGCTATCCCAGGAGGACGAATGAGATGCTGGGTTTTAGTCTTTGTTTTTAATAGTTTTTAAATTGTTTTTGTGGTTCTATTGTTGAGGTGAACTACCCAGAATAGTGCTCTAAGATGGGCAGCCTTACAAATCTTTTCAATCAATAAATGAATCAGATTCGATCTACTCTCAACCCCTTTGTATGATTCCTGCTTGGATCCCTCTTTACTGCCCCAGAGAAGTGAATGGAAAACAAGGAGTTGATACTTTTTAAATACTAAATATGAATCATTTTGAACATCTTAAAGTAATAGAAAATATTGCTGCTGTTTAATATACCGTGAAGCAAATAAAACCCAGAAACAAACAAACAAAAAGCACCAAAGGAGTAAAATTGAAATTGAAATGGTGTTTGAGGCAGGGAACTCAAAATTTCCCAGACCTCTATTAATTTATGCTCCTGTAAGCTTCGTGTACCAGCTTTCTAGGGAAAGTACTGATCAGTGCAGTTTATGTACTGGGAAGCCAACAGGTGATGGCAGGATGGGAGGGTTCCCTTGAGTCACATAATCATGTCTGGTATGGAGCATCATGCATCAGTGTTTTTCTATTTCTGAAAAAAGGTGGCATATTTCACCTCTAGGTGAAGATAGTACCCTCTAGCAGAAGAATCTCCTCTAGAAATGATGCATGAACCTCCATGAAAAGTTCTCATTATAATAATGTCAACGAAGATGAATGGCTCAACCTACCTTCACTTTATATCACTTCCGTTAGGTTGAGGCAATAAATCCGTTGCTCTTTTCCAATGTAGCTGAAGTGTTTGAAACAAATTTGTGTAAAAGGTTTGTGTGTGTGTGTATTTTTGAAAATAAGTTCTCTTCAAAGATGAGATTTTCAAATTTATATTGATATTACTTTTAATTGAGAAGCAAACTTCCTGAAAATGGTGACAAATGACATCTCCACACACACTTTAATTAGGGATCATGGGCAAGTTTTGAATTTATGGATAATATTTCCATAATAACTGCTTGTTTATTTGTATTACTCCATTATCAAGGCTGAAAATCTATTAATATAAATTAAGGATGGAAAAGCTATAATCACATTCAACCATTATCCCATTGGGAGGGGGATCCTAGCTCCCCCCCATCACACTGTTGAAATTCAGAGGCAGAACCAGTAACTTTTATTCATCTGAATTATTCACCTGACTTTTCTGGCCTTTAAAAAAAAAATAAGTCTCTAAACAGGTGTATTAAGGGACAAACCTGATTTCAACCTCCCTCTTCAAAAGATCTACCCAGATTTTGAATCCACCTCCACTGATGGCAAAACCAGCATGAAATTCTGCAGCACTAGCATTAACAGAGTTATTATAATTTGTGAACACCACTTCCATTTTCTCCATCTAGCATTGGTAGCTTCCCAGCTCATACTGCTTCTGTTCCAATGTATTCATAATAAGAATATTTCTCAGGCATCCCTAATATTATTTGTTTTCATTTTAAATATTTGTCACCGCCTCTCAAAGAATATTCATAGATATTAGGACTGGGTAACACTCTGGATTCCGTTTCAGAAAATCCCCTGGAGCACACGGGGGGGGGGGGATGTAATTTGCATCTGTCTGTAACTTCTTAAAGCAGCCTTGTCTTTCCCTGGAATCACAAGGATACTTTCTGCACTCGTGTCAAAAAAATGATCAAACTCCTTCTGTGAACAAAATAATAGAAGTGAAGAGTTGATGGTTCAATCTACAATAGTGTTGGATTTCAATACTGTTCACGGCAAGGAAAATTCCAGGCTCTCAGGGTTTTTGGCTTTTAGAAAGACAATCTCTGATCATTTTCGGAAATAATATTTTCTTCTCTCTTCTTCAATTTCCATATCACTACCATCCCATAGAGAAAATGGCTGGAAAAACAGCTTGAAGGAAATGTATTGTCTACTAAAATCATCCCTTTCAGGTAGCATTCTGAATGCGCACAGAAATGGTAACCCAGATAATCAAGATTTAACTGGATTACAAACAATATTTCCTTCCCCCACTCCAAGCTGAGTATTTTCTGCAGAAGCTATTAAAATTGTACAATTTTGGTATGCCATGCTTTTAACTTCATCAATGTAATCAAATAGCATAATCATACAAATTAGCCAAACCAGAGCAGACTTAATTTATCCCCATATCACTGAGAGGGGTTGTTTTTTTTGAGGGGAGATGCAGCATTAATGTTTTAAATATGTATTTTACTTTCCATGGAAATAAATAGAGCTGCAAAAAATATTAGCTGGGCTGATTTGTGCCTCCTGTATTTCCAATGGACAGTTCTTTTGAATAGCCTAATAAAACTAAATTAGTATTACATTTTCTTCTAATGCTGCACAGTATGTGACTTTTCAGAAAATAGGATGGGGGGGATACTTTTTTTCACAATAAAACATAAATCATTAAAAATAGAACAGTTCCCAGTATAATCCTACAATCAGAGCCCTCATGTTAGGGATTGCTAACATTTTTAACTGGTGAATTTTAAAAATAATAATCTAAAGATGGCCCCATTCTGAGTATTTGCTCACTGTTTTATGATTTTGGCAATCCCACTCCCAGGAACTTGCCCAGCCTTGACTGAGAATGGTGAAATTTTCACACAATTTTGATTCTTGCCTGAAATCTCACAAAAGTTTTTACGTGGAAAAATGAAAACTCAACAGATCAACATCCTATCCCAATTCAACAACCATTACCTCAACCACAACCACAAATATCTGCCAACCAACCAAACAACATCTCCATACTCATCAAAGATACCATTGAGCACGAACAAAAACGTCAAAACGCTATTTTATTTGGATTAGATGACACCAATGAACCTGATATCACTAAGGTTCGCAACATCATCATCAGCCATCATACACCAACCATCTCCCCTGATGAAATCATCGAAGTTTCCAGAGATGGCCCAGAGTACAAAAACAACGACGGCTCGGTGGCCCCATGATTCTGTAGAGTCGTTTGCAAAAATGAGTCCAGCAAACGCAAATTCATTTATACTATAAACTCAATTGCCAAAACCAACCCCAACCATAACAAACTTCGATCATGGCCTGACCTATCCATATTACAATGAGTCTGCTCCCGTGAACTCCACGCAGAACTCAAAAGACGCCAAGACCTAGGTGACACTGACATATACATTGACTACCGTGCCGACTGCATCAAAAGTAAGACCCGCAATCCATCCCCCAACATTCAACCTTCCATCATCCAAAACTAGGTACGCACACCCCTTACTTCCTCAATACCAACCACTAACCACAGAGCCGAGGTGGCGCAGTGGTTAGAGTACAGTACTGCAGGCTACTTCAGCTGACTGCTAGCTGCAGTTCGGCAAATCGAATCTCACCAGGCTCAAGGTTGACTCAGCCTTCCATCATTCCGAGGTGGGTAAAATGAGGACCCAGATTGTTGGGGGCAATATGCTGACTCTATGAACCGCTTAGAGAGGGCTGTAAAGCACTGTAAAGTGGTATATAAGTCTAAGTGCTATTGCTATTGCTACTGACCTTAAATGCAAGCTAATAAACGCAAGAAGCATCATAAACAAAATGCCCGAACTCCTCCTCTTATTAAATACTGCTACATTCAACATTATATTTGTCTGTGAAACATGGCTAAACGCATCCCTCCCTGACTCCATGATCACAGTAAGAGACTATCATGTTTACCGGTCTGATCGCGAAACCCGCAGAGGAGGTGGAGTTGCCATCTTCTATAAAAAATCACTAAACCTAAAAAATATTCAAGTTACACATGATCTCGCTCTACCAGAAACCATAGTCTGCGAACTGTCCTTAAATACCACACTTCGCTTTCTAATATGTTACAGAGCCCCCGATTACGACATCACACATGCGAAC
>QLTV01000804.1:790070-801651 GCA_003457575.1 Thermophis baileyi
TGACATGAAAGCAACAAAAACCTGTTTTTTAAATTGGAGTCTCAACTGGAAAGTACTTCTAAGATAGGAGTGATAATAATAATAATAATAATAATAATAACAACAACAACAACAACAACAATAATAATAACTTCACTACTAATGTGGGCAGCCTCCTTCCCATACCCTCTTATCTTTCTTGGTAACCTCAATCTACCTCTTATTAATTGGACCCTAAATGAATGTACAACTGAACCCATCCATGCAACCCTATACAATGCTGTTACTAATCTGGGACTAGATCAACTAGTAACTAACAATACTAGACTCAACAACTGCCTCGATCTCATCTTCTGCAACAGTTCAAACTCAATTTATGGACTACAAATAAAAGAACCCTTTTCCAACAGTGACCACAGCATGATTGACTTTTGTCTTAATATATACCCTTACAAAAATCACCATAATGATGGGATACCCATTACAACTTCAAAAAAGCCAACTATGATCTCATAGACACTGACCTCTCATCTCTTGATTGGCAAATTCTATTCTCTGGCTGTAACACTGCCGAAGACCATTATAACATTTTTTTGCTCGAAGTCAAAAGAGTTGTTAAACTATACGTACCACTAATAACCACCAAAACCAGGAAAAACAAATTACCCATATCAATAAGGAAGCTCCAATTAAAAAAAAATCTCTTTGGTAAAAGAATAAAACTGGCTATGTAGCTAACTTTAAAAACTGCTACAAAAATATATGCCACCAAATAAAGACTGAATTATCACAATTATCACCAATTATCACATCAATCAAGAAGAAAATCTTCTGCATATGAAATCTACCCGTGCCTTCTATAATTTTGTAAACAACCAGCTTAAAGACTCAAGATCCATCCCACTCCTAAAAGGACCAAACGATAAAGAATGTAATGATGAAGCAGTCAAAGCCAACCTCTTTAACACATTCTTCGGCTCAGTCTTTGTAAACAGCAATGGCTCATGCCCAACATTTCCTAGTTGTACCATAAATAATTACAATGATCTAACACAAATAGATTTCACAGAAGATAATGTTGAAAAGGCACTACGCAGCCTAAAACCATCTCTATCTATTGGACCTGATGGGCTATGTGCCTATTTCTTAAAAAAGCTTTCTACTGCCATAGCAGAACCTCTAAGCATAATCTTTGAAAAATCTCTCAGGACCAGCTCCTTGCCCAACCTATGGTCACTAGCCACAGTCATCCCTATCTTCAAAAAGGGAGACCCCCGCCTAGTTGAAAATTACAGACCAATCTCTCTATGTTGCATCACCTGCAAAGTCATGGAATCAATCATTAACCAATCCATTACCCTCCACTTAGAGACAAACAACCTACTCTCTAACAAACAATTTGGTTTCAGAAATTATAAGCAACTGCGTTCTCTTCGCCGATGATGTAAAACTTTTCAACACCACCGACAACACTGCTACCCTTCAAAAAGACCTCGACTTTGTGTCAGAATGGGCAAACAACTGGCAACTCCAAATCTCAACCAACCAATGCTCTGTCCTACACATTGGCAAAAAGAATCAGATCACTAAATACAAGCTGAATGGACATGACCTTGCAGACGACCCTCACTCTGTCAAAGACCTTGGAGTACTCATATCTAACGATCTAAGTGCGAAAGCCCACTGTAACAACATCGCCAAAAAGGCATTAAGAGTTGTAAACCTAATCTTGCGTAGCTTCTCCTACGGTAATATTACACTACTAACCATTTAAAATATTACACTAAACCATATAAAACATTTGCTAGACCAATTCTCGAATACAGCTCATCTGTCTGGAACCCGCACTGCATATTGGACATTAATACAATTGAACGTGTCCAGAGATATTTCACGAGAAGAGTCCTCCACTCCTCTTCTCGCAACAGAATACCTTATGCCACCAGACTTGAAATTTTGGGCTTAGACAACTTAGAACTATGCTGCCTTCAGTATGATCTAAGCATAGTTCATAAAATTATCGGCTACAATGTCCTTCCTGTCAATGACCACTTCAGTTTTAACCAAAACAATACACAAGCACACAGTAGATACAAACGTAAAGTAAACCGTTCCAGATTGCAGAAAATATGACTTCAGTAATAAGAGTGGTCAATGCCTGGAATGCACTACCTGACTGAAGGTTTGGGGTTTCATCCCCAAACCTTCAAAATTTTAACCTTAGACTGTCTACTGTTGACCTCACCCCATTCCTAAGAGGTCTGTAAGGGGAGTGCATAAGCGCACCAGCGTGCCTACCATCCCTGCCCTAATGTTCCCTTTTATTTGTATTCATTTCATGTATTCAAGTCATGTTTATACCTATACATGTCATCTAATAAGTGCTTGACAAATAAATAAACAAACAAACAAACAAACAAACAAACAAATAATAAAAGTATAGCACACACCTTGCTAGATATGACCTCTCAGATTAGAGAGATAAAGCTTTTACGTCTTGGCTTTGGGTTGAAGGATTCCTGACTTCAGGATTTATTAGTGAATAAAATCCCCAGGAACATTTCTGAAATAGTTCACCCCTAGGATGGGACTGTTTCAGAAATGTTCCTGGGATTTTATTCATTATGCGAAAATTTCCCATGGTGATTTAACCCACTGTTATTGTTCTGACCTCATGAGAATGCAGATCTGGAATCCAGACCTTATTATTCAGAGCTCATCAACTCACAATATTCCTTGTCATTTTCTTGTAACGCAAAATAAATGTATTGTTTATAGCGAGTTCCATCTGAAGGCTTTTAATTTACAGATATATTGGGAATGCAAATGAAGATCTGGCCACTTGTATCAGAAATAGGATGTGATGCAAAATGACAGGTAGAGTACAAGAAAAATATTCAGAATGAGAAGATTAAAAAAAAGTTTATAACTTACTGGAGCAAATAGCTGTTGGTCTTCTGCTCACATCTTAAAAATGGAGGCTTTTCAGGATGTCTGGTACATAAACAACTTCAGGATCTATTTGCATTTGGTTGCTTCTAGCTTAGTCTGTCAGAAGATTTAATAGATTTGAACTGGTCTCAGCCATACATGGGACAATCTACATTAGATAGGATATATTGAAGAGTTTTGGGGAAATGCAGGCTCAGAGATAGAAGGTTAAGAGCCAGTAGGGCAAAAACAGTTACTATAAAGGAAAGCACTGTAGTTGGGTTGTTGTTTTTTAAAGAATAAACCGAAGCATTTAAATTTCTGAGAGCTTCCTGACTGCCAAACCACTACTCTTCTGTTTTTCTTAAAAGCCCTTGTGACTTGAGAAAGTGAAATAACAGCATTTCAGTAATGCAATTTGATGTTTTCTACTAACTGTGAGTATGACTGTAGGTTGCTAATGGTAGAATTATGGGCTGGGGAAAATTTCCAAGCAATACATGAAGGAAGAGAGACACTCTGTAGCAAAAACAGGATATATAGAGAGCAGGGCTGTCAAACTCACGGGCCGTGGGCCGGATACGTCACACGCTGGCCACACCCATGCCCAGTTTAGCAAAGGGGGGGAGTCACGATACGTCATGTGACGCCGCCATGATGCCGTGAGTTTGACACACCTGATACAGTGCTACAAAGGTTGGTTTGAGCCCAAGAACTGGCAGGCAGGATGAAGCAAGGAAGGGATGGAATAGGACACATTGGAAAAACACAAATGCTACAAGAGCAGTGATCCCAAAGAAAACACTAGCTTTGCTTTATTTTATAGATCCTGGCCAACTAGTGATAACTGTGGTTCTGCTTACCCTCACACAACAATTTATGAATGACAGGATTGCTGTGATTGTGACTAACAGCTAGCATACGAAGTGCACACAGAGTTGTGTGTCTGATTTAGGTGAAGCTCAGATCATATTTGGACTAGATTTGCATATCTGTGGGAAGGATAAGCCAGAAGCTCTGTATTAAATCTACAATATTTTCTGCAGTATTAACAAAACTGTATTAATTATCTGCCCTGCCCTAAAAACTGGTTAAGGTGGGATTAAAACAAAACAAAACTATAAACAACAGCAACAACAAAAAAATATTGCTGGAGCTGTTATCTGGCCTCCAAACTTGAAATGGAGGTGTTTGTACACCTCTAGTGTGCAATTTTAAAAATTATAGTATTCTGTTGTATCAACACATCCATTTTTATAGCTGATTGTAGGATAAATGCTTAGTGTAAAGTGTTAGGTTTTTTTAAAATAAAAACTGCAAAGAGCAAGAAAATGGAAAAAAAAGTTTGAGTTTAGAGAAATAGCAACAAGGACATACCACTTATGTTGTATAATAGAGGCTTCAGAATATGGTGGAAGAACAATTGAAACATTGTTCAGTCACAGAGTGTAGTGTTTGCACTATAATGTTTTGTTAAACGGAACAGCAATGAATTCATTGCTAAGACAACATGGAAACAACAGGTGTAAATTCTATATAGCATGTTTAAAACGATATGATAATCTTTAGAAGAATTCAAAGTAAAATTATTTTTAAAAAATGTTTGTATTTTATGTGTAAATAGATATCCAAATGTTATTTGAGCCTGGGAGGAAAAACAAGCGAATGAAGTTTTATTGGAGTTTTGAATGAATGAGTACAACAGTGCATTAAATGTCAATTGATCTCAGTTAAAAATTACATTACAAATAATTAATATACTGTTTCTTCTATTTTCTAAAGGAAAATATAAGTCAGTATATCTATTTTATTGCCTCAACTTTATTATAACATATAGAATTCAGGATTAGGTACATAACTTTAGCCTTGGTTGTATGGACGTTTTATTTATTTATTAAATTTATATGCCACCCATCTCCTTGATAAGGTGACTCGGGACGTGGATATTCACATTTCCCCTCCTAAAATGGTCAAACTTGCTAAAGTCAAAAGCATGTCATTTCCAAATTAAGTAGTGATTTTTGGTTTAAAAAAAAAAAAGAAGTCCAGAGAAAGAGGCCTATATATTGGGGTAGTTGCTTTTCCTTATCTGCAATTTTCCTTTTTTTTTTTTTTTTAGCATGCAGCTTCTTTCAATATATGCACAGTATATAGAGTTTTTATATTTTACTATTTTACAGAGGTTACCGAATTGCAAAAATCAATGGGCAACTATTTGTTGGTGTTAAAAATATTACTAGGTTTGCAAAGGTTATTAGATGGGTTTGAATTTTTAGTGCAGATTTCTCTGGAAATGACAAGAGTCACAATGGGATCTCCATGTTCTACCTTACCTTCAGTTAGTTCCTGGTTTAGAAGAGCAGATTGGTTATCTGAGTTTAATCTGGGCTATATCTTATTTTAAAACTAAATGTTTACAGAGATCATATATCTATTTTAATCATTTTCAGCCAGATCTCTGGCTTCTATATTTTTAAGGTTCCTGTTGAAGATTTCCAGCTACTGTATATGTAACTCAATGAGCAGGGGTTACAAAATCAATCTTTGCACATTTGTGTAAACTTTGATTGATAGAATTGAAGGGTGGTGTGCCAAGAAAGATGGTGTGCGAGTAGCCACCTTCTGCAAGTTGAACTGAATGGCAGTACAACCTGAAGCACCTGGTGTGTATCAGTTATTGCTTTGATTCTGGAACTGAATGTTATCCCTGGGGTTTATGGTCTTACTCATCTGTCTACATGCAGACAAACACTGAATATCTCACTGTAAACTTAATGGATAGAGCAGGCTGCAGCCACAATACGTACACTGGTGAATCAGCAAGAGGAAGATTTGCTAAACCAGGAGACCAAGTAAGAACATGCTTTGTTATTTTCTAGTTTTAATCATAGAAAAGGAACTGTAGGGGCACATTTGTCCTTGAAACATAGCCCCAAAGAACACATCTACTCAAAGAAAACAAAACAACTTTCCTGTAGGACTTTCTATATTGTCATGTTTATCTTATCTCTGTGGCAAGAAAAACAATTTCCAGGGGGTCAAAGGGCTCCATCAGGTTTTGTGAAACATGTCAAAGGATAGGATCCATTCAGGGGGGAAATGGGGTACTTTGGATTGTGAAGCCGATACCATTTTGTCCTTAATTCTCCTCAAATTCGTAAATAAGAATACAAAAGGAGAAAGAGGAGTCTTAATCTATTTCTGATTTGTAATACAGTTTAAAGCAAAATCCACAGAGGCCCAACTGTTCTAACTACTTTTTATGCCACTGGGGAAGATAGTAGAATATGGGGGCAGCCCTTCCGTAGCTGCTTTTACCAACTAGCAAGAATTATTATTTGCAAGGTATTTTGTTAGTAGCCACATATGTTCCACTTTCTTTCCTCCCAAAAGATAAAAAAATAGAATAGCATCAATTTCTCCATAAGATACACTGATTTGGAAATTGTTTTCTTCTTAATCTGATACTAAACATGTTATTGTTTAAATGTGTATTCTCTATTTTTGTTTCAATATTACTCTACTTTAATGAAACTAGGCAAATAACATTTATATATGCACAGTATTTTCCAGGCTGTAATGTTCTGTATTAATGAGGGCATTATAGAATTTTTCTCACCAACATATTTACATTTTCTTTTCAAAAATCTCATTATAGAAAGAACATAATATACTAGTTTATTCCAGTTATTATTATAAAACACTCTGAAGAAAGTGCCTGTAACTTCCCCTCCCCCCCCATATTTTTACAAGTCAACCTATTGAGCAACATTCAAATACCTTTAAAGGTAGGGAGAGGAAACAGATTGCATGGTGTTATCTAGCTTTGATAGTTGTTTTTCTCTGCAATGCTATTTTCATTCCTTCTGTCTTCTTTAGTGCTTATATTTGTCTCACCTAGGACAACTGATTTGGGCATTGAATATGAAAAGGAAAGAAAAAAGGGGCATGTGATAATGACTGAAAATGCAACTATGGGAACAGTATCGTAACTGCTACATCCACTTAGGGAGGCATCAAGATTAGAGAGAAAAGTAAGTCACCATGGTATAATGAAATGGGGATAGAGCCATGGTGGTTAGAATGGGGGTAGAGCCATGGTGGTAGAGCCATGGTGGTTAGAATGCAGTATTGCAGGCTAATTCTGCTGACTGCCAGCAGTTCGATTCTCAGCAGCTCGTGGTTGACTCAGCCTTCCATCCTTACAAGGTTGCTAAAATGAGGACCCAGATTGTTGGGGACAATATGCTGACTCTGTAAACTGCTTAGAGAGGGCTGTAAAGCACTGTGAAGCGGTATATAAGTCTAAGTGGTATTGCTATTGCTATATTAATTATGAGACATCTCATAATTAAAAAAGACAGGCATAAAAGACAGACATCTACCCATTCGCTACTTTGGTTCAGTAGCTTTATAGATTTTCTAGAGAAATAATTAGGGTCGGGTTTCCTTTGATTGACCAAAATTCCAATTTTGGAATTCCTGAACAACAGGAGGCATAAAAAATAAACTTATAATTATGGCTCATAATGATCTCTTGTACATACTTTGCATAATAAATAATAACTCGGGCTTTTTACCAACCTATTTCTTAAGGTAGCCTTATCTGATATGGTTATTCTAGAAAATGTAGCAATGGAACAAAACATTCAGTAGTGACAGAAGTCTCATAAACTTCATTCTTCACCAAATCATCAGAAAAAAGAAATAAAATTGGTATGCTTTCTTAATTACCATTATTTTTAGGACTAGATCAACTTGGTGGAAGAAGGTGGTTGTCTGAGGCCAACCTTAATATCACACGATATCTTGGGTATTATGGAAAGCCTATAAATATCTAGAATTGGTTGTATTTATGAAAGAAAGGAATCATACATTTTGTACCTTCTGATTAATAAATTACATGTCATCAAGTCATTGTTGACTCTTTGAGACCATATAGATAGATTTTCTCCATGACAATCGCTTGCTGCTGATTATCCTTTTCTTCTCTTTCCTTCTACCTTTCCCAGAATTAGAGGCTTCTTCAGAGAGCATGGTCTTCTCATAATGTGTCCAAAATGGGATAATTTCAACCTGGTCATTTGTGCCTCCAGTGAGATGATTATAGCTTTAGTGTGATCATATAGAGGTTCTTCTATGATCTAGTATTTAAAGGGTATCAAAATTTAAATTCAAAATTTAAAGGGTATCTTCATGATGGGACAGATTCTACCCACCCAGTTCTCATTGTGCAGCTTCACTGAATATATGAAATACATACACACTTCTGAGTGTTCTTAATCCCAGCTTCATTTCTGGTCTGGGATTTGCAAGGAAAACATTGTATGTTTTTTTTTTCCATTCATTTGCATGGCACATAATTTCATTTCATCTATTTTTATTTGAGGTGAAATCCAGGCAATCTTCTGTTCCTTGTAATAATTTTTTCTAATGCCATAAAATTTTCTTCAGTTTTTCTAAAGGTCAGTTTTGCCAGATAGACTGGACAGATAGGGTCACTGATTTGGGCTAATCTCTTCATGCAAATAAGCTCCATCAATTTTATTGCTGTGTTCTCCCATCATCCTACTCCAGCTGGCAATGACAGAAATTGTTCTTCAGTTAATACTGACCAGTTTGAGTGTACTGGCTGGAGCTAATGGGGACTTCCAGGCCAACTTATTTGAAGGGAACTAGGTTGCCTATGACCATAGCCATGTAATAAAATTAATTTTCTTAAGTACTCTTGAAAAGGATTGAGCAAACCTGTCCTATCTATAGAATGTTATTTTAGTCTCATTGGCATTAATAGGAGTAGAAAATTTTAACTGCATCCAGTTTGGTTGCCATGATGTAAAAAAAGATGTTGAGACTCTAGATTCTAGAGTCTGGGGTGACATGATAGTACTAGCAGTGTTCCAATATCTCAGAGGCTGCCACAAAGAAGAGGGAGTCAAGCTATTCTCCAAAGCACCTGAAGGCAGGACAAGAAGCAATGGATGGAAACTAATCAAGGAGAGAAGCAACCTAGAATCAAGGACAAATGTCCTGATAGAACAATTAATCAGTGGAGCGACTTGCCTCCAGAAGTTGTGGATGCTCCAACACTGGAAGGTTTTAAGAAGAGATTGGACAACCATTTAGCAATAGCAATAGCACTTAGACTTATATACTGCTTTACAGTGCTTTACAGCCCTCTCTAAGCGGTTCACAGAATCAGCATATTGCCCCCAACAATCTGGGTCCTCATTTTACCCACCTCGGAAGGATGGAAGGCTGAGTCAACCTTGAGCCGGTGAGATTTGAACTGCCGAACTGCAGCTAGCAGTCAGCTGAAGTAGCCTGCAGTACTGCACTCTAACCACTGCGCCACCTCGGCTCTTTTGTCTGAAATGGTATGGGTTTCCTGCCTAAGTAGGGGGTTGGACTTGAAGACCTCCAAGGTCCCTTCCAACTCTGTTATTCTGTGATTCTGTGATTCTGTTATTCAGTGAGACCAAAATGACATTCTAGAGATAGGACAGCTTTGCTCAAACCTTTTCAAGAGTATGACCACAAATGATCAGGTTAAAATTATCCTATTTCTAAAAATCCCCAGGACTAAATTCTCCAGACAGATTGAATGACAAGGATGACTGGCTTGATGTGTTTAGAGTGGGCCAGTTTGGGGAAAGGAAAAAGCAATCTTGATGCAGAATAAGATGCCAGAAGCCTGACTCTTTGTATCTTTGAACATTTTCAGTTCAAATTTTCTGAATTCCAAGCATCCCAATAATTTGGTGAGCATCTCATTAGACAGTATGAATGGACTATGGGCTCCTTGCTCAAAATAGTCATTGGTATGAATTAATTGGAAAAAGTACTAGTTTATAATTCTACTTAAGGCACAAACACTGCTAGCACAATCATGAAAAAATAATTTCTTATGGTTATGAAATATATGATTAGACCCTAGCTATGTTGTGGTTCACTTAGCATAAATCAATATACAGCTAATACCTGTGTTATTGTGAAAACAAATGAATAAGATAATGCTAAAATTAGTTAGCTCATTAATATGTGTTAATAGGGACACACTAAGCCAATTATGTTGGTTGTTACCTTTAAAGCCCTACATGGCTCAGGACCAGTTTATCTGCGTGACCGCCTTATGCCACATTCCTCCCATCGACCAGTGAGGTCGCACAGGGTTGGCCTTCTTCAGGTCCCGTCGGCCAGACAGTGCCGGCTGGCGGGACCGCGGGGGAGGGCCTTCTCTGTAGCCGCTCCGACTCTGTGGAACCAACTTCCCCCCGAGATCCGTACTACCCCCACCTTACTGGCCTTCCGTAAAGCCCTTAAGACCTGGCTTTTCCGGCAGGCCTGGGGCCAATAGTTGTTCTGATTGGCCCATGCATGGTTGCGTGAATGTTTTATTTTAAATATAGTTGGGGTTTTGTTTTTTTTCCCCTTTCTTTTTTAAATTGTTTTTATATGTTTTATTTTTTATGATGTAAGCCGCCCAGAGTCCTTCGGGAGTTGGGCGGCATATAAATTTTATAAAATAAAATAAAATAAATAAATAAATAATTATGTGGCACCAAAAATAAAATGAAATGCATTATACATTTGTTTCCAAATTTTATGACTTAACACAGTACAGTATCTTTATTACTGCTGTTATAACATACAAGCATTGTCTGATAAAATAAAATAATTACAAAGAGAAGGAGAATGAGCGAATGGACTGGATGTTGAAATAATAATTAAGCAAGACTTATTTGCAAAATGGTATTGTCTTGTTCTGGTTAATACATTTTAAGTGGTAAATCCTTTGGTAATAACACTTTCTAGAGAAATGGCAAGTCCATGAGAATGAACCAGAAAAAAAAAATAGCTACAAAAATATATTGCCAGTCTGCTTACAACATAAATACAACTGTATCCATTTGCCCAATAAATACAGGTAGTCCTCAACTTACGACCGCAATTGGAAACCAAAATTTCCATTGCTCAACAAGACAGATGTTAAGGAAGTCATGCCCAATTTTGCAAGCCCTTTTTGCCATGTGTGTTAAGGAAATCACTGTCGTTGTTAAATGAACCCAGCTTCCCCCATCGACTTTACCTGTCAGAAGCCAGATACGACAGTCATAAATGGTGATCATATGAACCTGGGATCTGCAACCATATGTGCCAGTTGCCAAGTGCCCATATTTTGATCACGTGATTGGGGCAATGCTGCAACGGTCATAAATATAAGGACGCTTCGTAAGTATAAGTCGCTTCTTTCAGCTCTGTTGAAGGTTCGAACAGTTGCTAAATGAATGATTATAAGTCAAGGACTACCCAAAATTCATAATCATCAGTGGAGTAAATCCCCGTACCTGGGAGCAACAATAACCTATTTACGGCAAACAGCTTTGCCACACTCCAAACAAATACATTGAGAATTTTTCTGTCTCACGCTATTACAATGCATTATTAATGTTCCTTCCTTTTGCATGCAATTTCATTCTTTCTCAAATTGGGTGAAGGTCCTCCACATAAAAAGGACTATTATTATTGTAACTTACAGGCTTATATATATATATATATATATATATATATATAGAAATTTGCATTGCACAGGTAGTCCTTGACAATTGAGCCCAAAATTTATGTTGCTAAGTGAAACATTTGTTAACTGGATTTTGCCCCATTTTAGGAG
>QLTV01000804.1:811726-830637 GCA_003457575.1 Thermophis baileyi
TCACACGTTAACAATAGGGGGAGGGTCTCGCTGTACTGCATGAGGACGCTGTTAGATGAAAGCAAGTCCTTTACGGCGGCAAAAGCATTTGTCCCCATGTCCATGTGGTCGTCTTCCCCAGGAGCCTATGGAGAGGCTCGGCGACGGTCGCCTTCTGCTTAAGGAAAATGGCATAGAAGTGGAGTAAGCCCAGGAATGCTTGCAACTCTGCCTTGTTCTTGGGGGGTCGGTGCCTCTTTGATGGTTTTTATTTTGGCGTCTGTGGGGCGAATACCAGACCTGTCGATCAGGAATCCCAGGAACTCTACGCTGGTGACCCCAATCTTGCATTTGTCTTTTCGCACTCTAAGCCCCCTCTCTTGGAATCGCCCTAGCACTTCGCGCAGCCGGAATAGTAATTGTTCCTCCGAGTCCCCTGAGATGAGGACATCGTCAAAATAGGGAACCATGCCAGGGATACTATGTAGCAATCATTCCATCATACTTTGAAACAGGCCTGGGGCCATGCTGACCCCAAATTGCAGGCAGTTGCATTTAAAAGCCCCCCTGTGTATAGCTATTGTCTAGGCTTCAGCTGTGGCTGCGTCCACAGGTAGCTGCTGGTACGCTTTTGCCAGATCAAGTTTGGCGAAAATTTTTCCGTTTCCCAATGAGTGCAACAGATGTTGCACAATGGGCACAGGGTAAGCATTTTGCTGCAGGGCTTTATTAATGGTTCCTTTATAGTCTGCACACACCCTAATCGAACCATCCGGCTTCATTGGGGTGACAATGGGTGTTTCCCATGTGGCATGGTCAACAGGTTCCAGAACCCCTTGGGCTATTAATTTGTCCAGTTGCTCGTCCACTTTAGGTCAGAGCGCAAATAGGACTCTGCGGGGCTTAAGTCTAATGGGGGTGATACTGGGGTCTAGGTTAAACGATATGGGCTTGCCCTTATATTTACCTAGACTCCCATCGAAGATGGTCTGGAAGTCAGCCAGAAGTTTGTCTAACTTGTCCCCTTGGATTTGATTCAGTCCGGTGATGTCGATGCCGAGGGGTTTCAGCCATTCCACTCCCAGCAGGGTCGGTCTGTGTCCTTCGATGACTGTTAATGGCAGCTTCCCTCTGAAATCTCTGAAGCTGATGGGAACCTCTGCTCGGCCGAGCACACGAATGGGGTTGCCCTGGAAGTCATTCAGTTGTATGTTCTTTGGTTTCAGCTGCTGCCTTGTGATGGTCGGCATGAGCTGTTTCAGGGTTCCCCAGGCCATAATGGTGAAGGCGGAGCCCGTGTCGAGCTCCATGTCGCATGAAAGTCCCTCTATGGCCACGGTTATGTGGAACTTCTCCCCTTGACCGGCATCGGAATGACCCACTGTGTGGTAGAGTCCCTTTGCATCTTGGTAATTGTAATCGTCTCTTCGCCTGCTCCGCTGTCCCCTGGATCGGTTCTGACCTTGTCTCCCTGGACCCATGAGTGGTCTGGAGGGGAATGGGGCAGGCTGGTACATGGACGGTTGTGTGGCTCTGCAAGCCTCTGCTATATGGCCTTGCTTTTGGCAGCGGCGGCAAATGGCTTCTTTAAATTTGCAGGTTGCCTTGGGATGTCCCCCTAGGCAGCCAGAATAATGGGGCTGCCTTTGCTCAAAGTCTCTGGGGCTCACCCTCCTTTCTTGTTGGATGCGATGTATGTGGTCATCGTCGTTGGATTCCTCCTCTTCCTCCGGGACCTTGGTCATCCAATTGGTCTGCCGATGGGTGCGATGGATTCTGCTGGTTCTCCGGATGTCGGCTGCAGAGTTGTCTGATGATTCGGCGGCTCTTGCTTCCTCGACCACATCTTTGAACGTGGCTCCCCTCTGGATCAGCAGTTTCTTCTGTAGGTTGAGATCTCTCATACCTAAGATTATTCTGTCTTTCATCATCTCCTCTGGGTTTATGAATTTGCATTTTACAGCAATTTCCTGGAGTTTACCCACGAAATCGTTTATGGATTCACCTTCTTGTTGGTGTCGATGGTAGAACTCGTTTCTGCTGACCATCAGAGGGTCTGAGGGCGCGTAGTGTTCTTTCAGCATGGTTTGCAATGTTGTCCACGAGATGGACTCAATGTCTGCTGGTGCCACCAGGGTCTGTGCCATCTTGTAGGTTCATGGACCGCAGTAGGTGAGGAAGAGAGCCCTCTTCCTGTTGTCCGGTAGATCCTGGAAATTGTTTGCTTCCAGGAACATTCGGAACCGGGACATGTAGGTTTTCCATTCTTCCGTCTTCGGATCGAAGAATGTTGGAACTGGAGAGGTTTGAGTAGCCATCCTTTGGTTTGGCCGGAGCAGGTCGGTGCTTGCTTCTAAGATGGCCACGGATGCCACGAGGTGTCTTTCTCCTGTTGTCCTTCTTCAACCACCTTTGTCGTCAGTGTTAGATTCGCACGTGAATGAAGAAGCAAGATGTAAGAACAGTTCAGCACCTTTATTGTCTATTAGCTTGAACTAATATGGACTGCCGGCAGGCTGCAGGGAAGCCGCTTTTAAGGGCTTCCCTGAAGCCGGCTAGCCATTGACAGCTGTTTATTTCTCCCACCACTAGATTAGCCAAACAGCGGCAGCTATGCAAATCCATACTCCGTACATCAGTACGTAACACTTTTTACTCTGTCCAGTGTGAATCTCCCCCCATCAAAGAGGATCCTGGGCGCTGCACTCAATAGAGAAATGAGAAAGGGAGCTGCCGGCACACGGGAAAGACAAGCAGCAGGCAAGGAATAAAAGCGGCTTCCTTCCCTCATGCTGGCTGCTCTGTTCCACCACCACCACCACCACCCCCCGCGCTATCAAAGAGGATCCTGCCTGGGTGCTGCACTCCATAGGGAAATGAGAAAGGGAGCTGCTGGCACGAGGGAAAGACAAGCAGCAAGGAAAGAAGAAAAGCGGCTTCCTTCCCTCATGGTGGCTGCTCTATTGTCCTTTTCCTCCATTTCAGCACCACGCCGTGGAGCTTGCCCCACTCACCACTGCCCAGGCCCTTGCTTCCCCCAAGAATTTCTTTGCCTACCTGATTTCCCCTCCGTCACATTTTTCCATCGCGTTTCTTGCCATTTTGTGCAGGGAAACAAGTTTGTGGGACTAAAAAAAACCTTCAATCAATCAATTCCAACTTCGTGAGATCTGTGTTTTTTTCTTTTTTCTTTTTTCTTTTTGGTTAGAAGTTGGAATTGATTGATTGAAGTTTTTTTTAGTCCCACAAACTTTGTTTCCCTGCACACGATGGTGAGAAATGCGATGGAGCTGGAAATCAGGTAGGCAAAAAAATGCTTGGGGAAAGCAAGGGTCTGGGCAGTGGTGGGTGGGGCAAGCTCTTCTGCCCACAAAAACCTCGTCTTTGATGGATGACACTGAAGGGCAGAGCAAGAGCTGCCTGGAAGAAGCCAGTTGGCCCGGGAGTCAGCCAGGAATACCCTTTCTCCCCTGCCCCACCTGCCACACTCCCAAATTGCATCGAAAAAGGGGGCAGGTGGTTAAGTGAGGGGCAGGAAGCCCTGCCTTTCCCGGCGGGGGGGTGGGAGAGAGAAGAGACAGCAAGAGGAGCTCCGTCTCGCTCCATGCATCCCAAGGAAAGGCAGTGGCACCCTGGCCGCTTTCCCTCCCCACCCTCTCCGGTGCTGGAAGCTGCGGGGAAGGAAGGTAAGTGGGCTGGGCTGCGGGGGCTGCATGGTAGGCCGCGGGGAAGGCAGGCAAGCAGGCTGGGCCGCTGGGTGAGGAGTGAAGGAAGGCTTACCAGGCAGAGATCAGCTGGGCCACGTGGTTGAGGCAAGTGAGGGAACCAGAGAGCAGCAGCAGAAGCTATGCCTCAGGTGTAACTTTAGGCACCAGCCAAGGCAGGCGAGGCGAGATAAAGAGTGACTGGGTGGGGTGGGCGGGGCCAGCCAGTGGTGGCATTTGCCGGTTCGCTGAACTGTGCAGAATCTTAACTACCGGTACGCCTGAACCAGCGGTGGGTTGCTCCCGGTTTGGCCCGGCTCCACCCACCTGCCTGGGACGCTTCTGCGCGCGCGCGCACGAGCGAACCGGTAGCGATGGGATTCAGAATCCACTACTGGCCTGAACCGGTGTGAACTGGCAGCAGCCCACCTCTGCTCCACACCCATTTGTACCACTCAGGTGACCCTGATGATACAGATGTCCAGGTGTCCTTAATGACTCGCTAAAAGAATGCAAATGACCAGCTGTCTGCAAGGAGTATAAGTCCTTCTATTCCCCCACCATTCAGTCAGAGCTGAAGAAGCTTCTTGGATAAGAAGCGAAACATCTTGAAAGAAAAAACAGAAAGTCCAGTTGCCTCTTGAAAAAGCATCCTTGAGACAAAATACTATGATATTTGGTATCCTACATTATCAAATACTTAGAGCATTATATTGCCTGGGAGCTACACCAAAGGTCTTCTGCTGAAGTGGGTCATCTTCAAAAGGACTTCTCTTTCTGATCTAACTGAGTGGACACATTCACATTGATAGGGACAGGTTCTCAAACAGGCAGATCCTAAATGATTTCAAGTTTTAAAGTTCAGACTTAACATCTTAAATTGTGTCTAGTACTGTCTAGTCACCAATGAAGATCTTTCTTGCATATCTCACCTTTGGTATTGCCTCACTAACTTCTGGTAGTGGAAGCCATTATAACCTCTCAAATAAGGTATGCTGATTATAGATGAATAAAACACAAGATGATTCCCCCCCCCCAGTGTATATAAAGTCTAGACTATAAGATTTTTAGGGTCCACACTAAACTACAGTATCACTCAAAACCAACCACAGAGAGCCAGGCTATAGTCTCTTGATGGCCAAATGATGCTTAATGGGAGGGGGAACCAGACTGGTACAGTGGTTAAGGTACTGGCCTGGAAAGCAGGAGATTGTGAGCTCTAGTCCCACCTTAGGCAGCAATGGACCAGTCAGCCTCTCTCAACCCAACCCACCTCACAGGATGGTGATTGTGGGGAAAATAAGAGGAGGGAGGAAAATTAAGTTTGTTTGCTGCCTTGAGTTACTTATGCAAATAATAAAGATGGGGTAAATATCTAATAAATAAATAAAATGGGTAGAAAACTAATAAATGGGGATTTCTCATATCAATGGGTACCCAGGATTTCCCACTTTTTTTCCTGGGGAAGGGGGAAGTTTAATATTACAAATGTGCTGAGATTATTAGTGGCTTGTTTCACAGATTTTGTGCATTTTTTTTCCTTCCAGTTGACAAGACACCAGAAGAAAAAGCAATCTGAAAGCTGAGTAGACATACCTCACACAACCTAATAATAAAAAGAGTCCGCTGCTTGATTGTGTATTGCTATTTTTATTTTTAAAAAACATTCTTTCCCAACATAGAGAGGAAGGAGTAAAAACAGGCATGGAAAAGTGAGTTGAAATATATGGTTGAAATAATTCATCTTATTGTGTTTTTTTTCCCTTCCCTCAATTATATGCTATACAATATCATTTCAATATCCTTTTGAGACAATATTTAGATGCCCTGACACAAAAGAGAGATTCTTTGACAGTTTGTATAGAATGTCAGAACAGTGTGTTATACCAATAAAACAGGCTGTATTGTGAGGAGAAAAAAATGGGCTAGGAAGACATTTGTTTTTATTTCCAAAATAAAATCTGTCAGCAAATATTTGGCAGTGACATAGCAGGGATGTATGTTTTCTCTACATGTGAAACTTTCAATACAATTTCTGATAGGCAGTCCTCCAGGAAGACAGTTCTATGTAAATAATAGGTAAATCTTCTCTCTTACTTAGATACTCAAGAGTTTAATTGTGGCCTATTTTCAGAGAACTGGAATGATATGATTAATGTTAATTGCTTTTTAGATATAGCCATGGACACTAAGAAATATATAATGATACATCTTGCTTGTTACTTCATAATGTTACTTGTTACTTCATAATGTCCACCATATACCACACACAGAAGCTTCCCATATTCTGATACATTATGTGACTTTCTTTGTATCTCATGCTTCTAGTCTCAGCTGGTTGAAGGCCTTCTACTATATTTCTTAAAAACGTTGAGTTTCCAGTCCTTCCTGTTTCTAATGTTGTTTAGTCCTCAGAAATAAGACATAATCCTGCATCTTCTGCTTCCTACAAAGATTTTCTTGAAAACTTGCTGCTCCCATATGACCAATGGCATATAGTGGTTAAAGTGTTTGCGGAGATCATCACATTCATCTTTGTCTTGGAGCCTACTGAGGGATTTTGACCCATCTTACAGGATTCGAAGCATTCTCAAAGATTCTTTGCAAACTGCCTTGATTTATCTCTTAACAGAATAGAACACACACAACAGAATAACAGAGTTGGAAGGGACTTTGGAGATCTTCTAGTCCAACCCCCTGGTCAGGCTGGAAACCCTATATCATTTCAGACAAATGGTTGTCCAATCTCTTCTTAAAAATTTCCAGGGTTGGATTATCCACAACTTCTGAGTCAAGTCCTAAAGTCCTCATGTATTCGAAAAATATGTACTCGAAAAATATATACTCAAAACTATGTTTGTACTTATTATATACTCATATTAATATTTATACTTTACCTGTAATCATATACAAAATAAATAAAATAAAATAAATAAATAAAGTCGTTCCACTGATTAACTGTTCTGTCAGAAAATTTGTCCGTAGTTCTAGGTTGCTTTTCTCCTTGATTAGTTTCCATCCATTGCTTCTTGTCCTGCCTTCAGGTGCTTTGGAGAATAGGTTGACCCCCCCTCATCTTTGTGGTAGCCCCTTAAATATTGGAACACTGCTATCGTGTCTCCCCTAGACCTTCTTTTCACTAGACTGGACATACCCAATTCCAGCAACCGTTCTTTATGTCTTAGCCTACAGTCCCCTAATCATTTTTATTGCTCTTAGAGAAAAGGTGGAATATAAAGCATCATCATCATCATCACCACCACCACCAGCAGCAGCAGCAGCATCACCACTCCCCTCCTTTTTAATTAATACAGAATCAATTTTCATCCTATCCCACTGATGGAAGGAATGTGCATGATCTCCTTTTCTCATATTTGCCTTAGTTTGTATAGTAATGACTGTGTTTTTTTAAGCCATTGGGCTTTTAATGCTATTTCATGATTTGGTGCTCTCCCATTTTAATGCTGCTGTCAGATCGTTGTTCCCTGGCTTCCTGAACTTATGATGAATTTCAATTGATATTGTTATTGTAGATTGCACCCATCTGCCTGGTAATCAATTATGCACTTATTAAATAAGTTAATAATGCAAGCACTCTTTGCATTTTCCCCTTTCATTGATAGAGTAGTTCCATCTCTTCCTTTCTCCTATGCTGTCATAATTTATATGATAATGCAAATGGCTGAGAGACAAGAACCTTTTCGTTTGTTACTTTTATAATCGTGACTGTATGTTTAAAGATGTTATAATAAGAACTAATGCTGAGCTGAAACTGTGTGGTGCTGTTTTTCAGAATCATATTGAATTCCATCGAAAAACTACCTTTTCAACAGTTTGGGCATTCCTTATCAAAAGGACTGTTTGCATTTTTCAGGAATTGGTCAAAGTATATGTGGGAATGGTCTTTCATTAGAAGAATCTATGGATTGTCTGTCATCACATGTTTCAATAAAATGTCATTAGGTTCTTTCATGCTAATGGGAAAGATAGCAAACTCAACCATATCACCAGCAAAAGTTAGAAAGACATCTTCAAGGTTTTTCAGAAGAAACATCAAAGGAAACTTGTGTATATTGACAGAGCAGATTTAAGCACAACAGTTACTGATTGTTATCATGCTGAATTATCAAAAGGACATTCTCCCCTTTCCTTTCAGAAAGTTGCCCACAGTGTTGTTTGTGATAGAGGAAAGGCAAGGTATACAATTGAGCTCAGATGAGCTATTAATGAATCAAATAGAAAAACTAAAAGAAATTAAAAAGCAGGATTCTGAGGAGAAGAAACAGACAGCTAATTTGATTGAAAGCTTGCAGTGTTCTTTACCTGAACTCAGATCCTGCTGTCAGTCAAACTCTGAGCCAAGAGGAACCATAAAAGGAGGTGTATTAGAATTAAAATTCCTCATTTGATCCTTAGATATGCAGATTCCCTGAAAATGACAGTAGCGTTGTTTAAAAAGTTGCTAAAGTGATTAAAGAATTCAAACACTTAGGAGTATCATTTTACCTACATAAATCAAACTCAGAGTAAAATCAACTTGATAAAGGTGTTTGACACAGATCTATTTTACAGCCTTGGAGAGAAGAGGGAGTTATCTGACGTTAAAATAAAGACTCCTTTGAGTCACACTTGGCAACTGGCAAATTCATAGAAACGTTCATGTAGCTTTCTTGGCTACAATATTTCCATTGCCTTCTGGGGACATTTTTTTTGTTTCATTTTTTTTTAATTATTCTATTGACAGTTTGATTCTGCTTAGCTTTTCAAAACCAGGCTAAAATTGGCTAAGTGTTGCTCCTAAATATCAATTAAATATAAAAAATTGCTAAACTGTTAAAACAGTTTGAAATGAGCATAAGAAAGAAACTTCTACTGACACCATTTAAGTTATTAGCAATGGAGAACTCCTTTTTCCCTTGTGCCAAGTTCAGACAGAGCTGTTAAACAATCACCTTACAAGTCTGGATATAAATGTGTTAGTAATTTGGTAGTGTGAATGCTCCATCATGAGAAACTCAATGATAAGCTTTTGATAAGACTTTTTGGGGCTATTTGAACTTATAGCAGAATTATGTATTGATAAAAAGAAAAAAGAATCTTCTGTACATCAGAAGAGTGTTTTAAAGATAAATACTGTGCATTTAAGACCCCAGAAATATAAATACATAAATATAGATATATAAACATATATCTTCTCTGTTAACCTTGATGGCATAGTTTACAAAAATCTCTTGCATGAGATACATTGTTAAACCAATGGATTAAAGCAAAGAAAAACAAACCAGATTTTTTAAAAAAATATAGAGAGAGCAGTTATTCACATAGGGCTATTTGTAGATCCTCAGTTTAGTCTTCAAAAGGGATGTCTGATCATTTCCTCTTTTTCCCCAAGAGACTCTGTAGCTTGAACAGCTACATGGCTTATATGAGCTGGGAATAGCTGCATTTATTGAATGAGGTGGTTTAAATGGATCAGAATTTCATTCCATTTTTTCTTTAAAAAAACATCACTTTTATTTATTTATTCACCCAGGCATCGCAACAATTGAAAACAACAGCAAAAAATAATAAAAATGTAAATAAAAATAACAAATATACGGTATAACCATACTAAAAACTATTGCTAAAAACTGAGTTAAATACAAACAAATACAATCATCAGGTAAATACAATCAAAATAAAAAAAACCAGTTTGGTCTAATGGTTAAAGCACCAGGCTAGAAAGCAAGAGACCGTGACTCTTTCAGCCCAATTCACCTCACCGGATTGTTGTTGTGGGGAAAATAGGAAGAGAAAGGTGTGTTAGATATGTTGGTTTATCTTCAAGGGTGGTGAAATTGTATTTATATTTGTAAAAAATAATAAAGGTGGGGAACAAACAAACAATTCGGCATAATCATTGAAGAGGCTCACCACCCAAGTGTGGAGGTAAATCATGTCCTTAAGGCAGAGGTGGGTTCCTCCCAGTTCGCACCGGTTCTATAGAACCGGTAGCAAACCGCTGGTGATGTTACGGAGCCGTTTCTGTCGGTGCCGGTCCATGGACGCCGCCATCTTTTTTTTTTTTGCATTTTTTTTGGGGGGGGGATTTTTTGCTATATTTTTTCTTCAGCGCATGCGCAGAAGCCAAGTCCCCGGCACTGCGCATGCACCGCCATCTTGTTTTTGGCTTTTTTGGGGGGGGGATTTTTTGCGAATTTTCGGCACTGCGCCCGCGCGGCATGGCCACGCGGCATGCAATGCGCATGCAGCCATGCGGCGCGGGAGGAAGTGAACCAGCGGCGAGCTAAGTTAGAACCCACCCCTGTCTCAAGGCTATTAGGATCAGAGACAAATCTAACCTCAGGCAGAAGGATGTCCCAAAGGGTGTGTACCCTGGCAGCAAGACTCTTTTCCTGGATCTCATCAGATGACATTCATTAATAGTTGGGGCCTGTAATATGTCTCTCCTGCCAATAGAGGTAGAGATGGCAGCATTTCTTCACAAATAAGGTAGAAAAAGCTTACCACTTTTTTCTTAAATGCAGAAATAGATATTGAACAGAGTGATACTGACCAATTTGTTCCATAGGTGCTCCAATTTCAAAATGAATGTTAGCAATTCTTGAAGGTAAATCAACAGGCAGATTATAGGATGCCAGAAAAACCTACCTCCAGAATAATAAGAAAACCAAAACAAGGAGATATGCTGATTTTGGATGTAATGTATTTTTCTATCTCAATTTCTGGCACCTCAGATTTTCTCTATCCCAGTTTGAGCCTTTGGGGAGGGAGTGCTATTTAGTAAACGTTGCTGGAAAAAGGCAGGGAAATTTAGCTGCCAGCTCCAAACGGCAGGGGTGGAATTGGCAGTAGTAAAAACATGCAAAAAAAGAGAGAAGTTTCAGCAAATAAAGATAATATAGATTGTCCCCTGGTGTTCTTGCTTTCAAATTACTGATTAAATGAACTTTTCATTCTGCAAACTGTCTTTAGTCTCTTGCTTGCTTTTGCCTTCAATGTCTTTTCTCCTATCTCTCTATCTCCCCAAACCACCACAATATCTCAGTCTTATAAAGCTACAAACTTTCAACTATCCCTTGGTGGTTTAAATTAGAATACATGCAATATGGAAGACTCTGTGGCTTGTTAAATGCATGCTACAAAATGAATAAAGGAAGAACCTTAAGCAGGGGTGGGTTCTAACTTACCTCACTGCTGGTTCGCTTCCTCCCACACCGCGTGGGCGTGCCGCGTGGGCGCGCGCATGCGCAGTACAAAAAAAATAAAAATAATCCCCCCCCAAAAAAGCCAAAAACAAGATGGTGACACATGCACCACCCCGGCTTCTGCACATGCGCAGAAGAAGAAAAACCGGGAAAAAACCCCCCCCCCCAAAAAATAAAAAAAAATAATTCAAAAATAAATTAAAAAAAAGATGGCAGCATCTATGGACTGGCACCGACCGAACCGGATCTGTGACATCATCGTGACGTCATCAGTGGGTCACTACCAGTTTGGGCAAACCGATCCAAACCGGGAGGAACCCTTCCTCTGACCTTAAGTATTTAAATAGCAGGAAACTGAATATTGCAGGCTTATTAATGATATCGCACTACCCCTCACTACCTCCCCAAACCACCAATGTGTTTAAAAAGATTAAGATTCCCCCAACCTCATTGCAGAGAGAGAAATTGTCCAATCATATGCATATTTACTGAAAACTCTGACCCACTGAGTTTAGTGGGGCTTCTTTCAAATGTGCTTGGGACTACAACCATGTAGTTCCATCCAGCAATATGTATTTAGAATACACTGTGAATGGGATTTGCTTCCAAATCAATATATACATGACTGCAGTTTTAGTACTGTTTAAGCACACAAATCCCATTAAAATGATGGGAACAAGTTAGTCACACGTAACTTAAGTGCCTTTAATTTGGAGGCAGGCGAACAATTCATTTCCAAGCTGGATTGAGGCCCTGTACTGTTTAATAGCTGTTTACTCAGTCCCATTTGCCAGGCACTGCAATTTGGCTTCTAGTTTTGAACTCATTAACATCTCTGATGGGGGCCTCCATGACTAAACCAGTAGTACTTTACTTATTAGAATTGTGCAAACTTAGAAATATATTTAGCAGTGGTTTGGCCCCTAGAGAAGTATAACACCTCTCTGATATAACACACACCAGAAGACAAGCTCAAGATCCAAAAAGATCTTGATTAGACTTGAACACTGGGCCCTATCTAATGAAATTCAATGTAGGTAAAAGTAAGGTTCTACACTTAGGCAAGAAATACCAACCAAATATATAGGTACAGGCTAGGGGAAACTTAGCTTAATGCCAGTAATTTTGAGAAGGATCTTGGCATCCTAGTGGACAATCACTTAAGTATGAGCCAACAGTGAGCAGCCAAAAAAGCCAATGCAATCCTAGGCTACATTAATAGAGGGATAGAATCAAGATCATATGAAGTTCTAGTAGCGCTTTACAAAATCTTAGCAAGACCACAGTGGAATATTGCATCCAGTTCTGGTCTCCACAATATAAAAAAGATTTTGAGACTCTGGAAAGAGTGCAGAGAAAAGCAACAAAAATGATTAGTGGGCTAGAGGCTGAAACATATGAACAACAGTTACAAGAATTGGGTATGTCTAGCCTAATGAAAAGAAGGATTAGGGGAGACATCAGGGGTGGGTTCCTCCCGGTTCGGTAGCCCGAACCGGTAGCGACCCACTGGTGATGTCATGATGATGTCACCAAACCGGATCGGATCGGTCGGTGCCGGTCCGTAGGGGCCGCCATCTTTTTTTTGGAATTTTTTTTTTATTTTTTTTCCCCTTCTGAGCATGCGCAGAAGCCGACTTCTGGCACTGTACATGTGGTCACCATCTTTTTTTTGGCTTTGGTTTTGTTTTGTTTTTTCGATTTTTTGTTACTGCACATGTGCATGCGCACTTTGCACGTGCGCCCCCATGAGGCACGCCCACACAGTGCAGGAGGGAGCGAACCGGCAGCGAGGTAAGTTGGAACCCACCCCTGGGAGACATGATAGTAGTATTCCAATATTTGAGGGGCTCCTACAAAAACAAGGGGGTCAAACTATTTTCCAAAGCACTAAAAGGCAAGACAAGAAACAAGAATGAAAACTAACCAAGGAGAGAAATAACCTAGAACTAAGGAGAAATTTCCTAACAGTGACAGCAATCAACCAATGGAATAACTTGCCTTCAGAAGTTGTGGGTGCTCCATACTTGGAGGTTTTCAAAAGAGACTGGACAATAATTTATCTGAAATGGTGTAGATTCTCTTGCTCAAGCAGGGGTTGGACTAGAAAACCTCTACGGTTCCTTCCAACTCTATTATTCTATTCTATGTTCTATGAATGAAAAATTCAATGTGACCATAACAAAACAATTTTCTGCCATGAAAGCAGCTCATCATTTGACTCTTAAAGCAGCCCAATATTTTCTTCAGGTTCAATCAGAAGATTAGAAAATATCAGGACTCTTTCTTAACTAGCCATGAGGTGCTGTGTTTTTATTAACATGAAGTCCAAAGCATTTATTTGAAATTACATTCTAAGCAAGAGCTGCCCATAATAATTATTAATTCCTTTTTTAATACAGAGAGAATATCTCTAGTACTGCATATCTTGTTTTATAACTGGAACAGAGAGTCTTGTGTGTCTCTTAGTTTGCAGGAACCTTAGTAAGGAATACTTAGTAAGATCATAGGTCAACAAACAAATCTATGGAGGATAACAAGTTTCCCACCTGTTTTGCAAATCACTCTAATTTGGAATATATTACTGGTATTTGGAAAAAAATATTAAAAACATGGCACTTTACCTAGGCTTTGGATTGTTGTTGGTGATGGTGATGGTTAATAAGACTTTTGCAGATGATTACTATAGTTTACAGTTAATTTTTAAGTTATAACTTAAACTGTACTTTTATATATACAGTATTAATGATCCCAATGTTTTAAATGGCTTTGAAATTTGAAATATAATTGAAATCATCTACCCACTAGCCAAAGATCTCTGGACAGGCAACAGAGCTACTAAAAAACATCAAACATTTCTAGAAGTAGCAATCTTCCAAAAACATTTTTTAAAACCAAGGAAATGGTAATGTCTAGTGAAATAACTTGACATGATTGCTGAGAACACAGCATTCCATGGGTCAGAAGGATAGACATTTCCTGTGGGACCTGATGGTATTTGGTTTCTATTTGCTTCAACGTATGGGAGAGTTAATGCCCATACAAGGAAAGATCATGAGACAAAGTTTATTAAAGAGCAACAAGAACTTTATTGCGTTGTTAGTGAAAACCTGACCAAAAAATTCCTAAGAACTCCCACAATGTCAAATAAGGTAACAATGCACAATTGAGCTATTAGCAAACTTTAATATCACATACCATTATCTAGATTCTGATCCTTAAATTTCAATCTAATCCCACACTAAGATGTGCATAATCTTACCCATTTAGGGCTCAGTTGAAGAAGGTAAGAAATATGTTGCATTCTCTGTGTTGGCCCATGTCCTTCTTCTCATATGAGCCCATGTCTTAAATGGGCTTGACAAGGGTATACGGTAAAACCATACACTATGTATCAGAATATAGAGAGAACCATGGCACACAACTTTACAATGTTTGCCACAAAGTATTACAGGGGATCTGACCAAAGTGCTTTTCAGGGTTTCAATCTTAATTAATCCTGGTTTGAGTTGGTTGACAACTTGCTAAGCTTCTGCCTAAATTGTTATCTAGGAAGACTCCCTGCTGGGCTTCATGCCTAAGTTAGGGCTCCCTGCCCATTAGCAGTTTGTTATCAGAGGGCTCCATAGGGGTTGTGAGCAACATATAGACAGCTTCTTCTTCCTTTTCCTGGAAATCTAGCATGCAACAACAAAATGCTTGATGAGCTGTCTTTTTGAACATGATTTTCTGACACAGGGAGAACAAACAATACAGTTGTTAAAAATAGCTTATAAAAATGAAATGAATAAAATAAATTGGACTCTTGCAGAGTAGGGGAGGCATATAAAATCTAACAGGCTACACACTTCTAGAAATTCCTGGGAGGTGAGGAACATCTTAGTCTGGCATGAAGAGAATTGGTTGTATAATGTATAACTTTAAAGGGAGAATATTCTATAAGCAGGTTCCCATAACAGAGAAGATCCTCTCCCTTCTCTTCACCTCTGTTATGTTCACCTTTAGTAATGCATCTAAAGTCATTTTTTAAAAATACTGGCCCCAAGCTGTTCAAGAATTTAAAAATCAGCACTAAAGATTTAACTTGGCAGTCAGATCAGCAGATAAAACACTGTCATATGATGCTGTTAGTTCCAGTCTGTATCAAAGCATCTTCAGAATAGGCCTACATCCATCTTTTGCAATAATCCAACCAGAGGTTGTCAGAGCATGCAGAATAACAGGGTACCTTTACCAAGAAAGTACTGCAATTGATATGTCAGTCAACACTGATAAACAGTGATCCATTTGCTTGAGGTCATCTGTGCCTCCAATGACCGTGAGGAGGAGGAGGAGGAACACTCCTAAACTGCCTCCCTGAACTTTCAAAGTTATTATTTCTATTTCCCAAACAGACTGAATCCTAGAAAATTCACCCTGGACAAAAGAATACCCACCAATAGCAGCTCTAACTTGTTCTTAGGAAGTAGTTGAGTTGGCAATATGCAGATAATACTGAGGGTTACATCTGTCCTTCCTTTTCATTTAACCCAAGTTCATTAAATTCAAGACTTGGGTTAAACAAAAAGGAAAGAGAGGTAACGCTCAACATCATCTGCATATAGTATTGTTGTCAACTCAGCCACTTCCTTAAATGACCATCCAGCAGTTTCTTGTACATATTAAACAGAGAAGAGGACAAAGTTAGGAATTAAGGATCCCTGTTAAGACAATTGCTGTACAGCATATTTATAATCCCCCAGCACCACTTTCTGGAAACAGCCAGTCAAATAAGAGGGGAAAAACTGTAGAATAGTATCTCAAAGTCCTAGCTCAGGCAGTCCAGGAAAATATCATGACTGAAGAGTTTGAAAGCTGCTAAAAGATCTAAGAGAAACAAAAGGGATGTGCTCCCCATGTGTTTCAGGAAAAATAATCTTATAGCACAGCATTTCCATTCCTGATGCAGGTCTAAAGTCAAAGTGAAATGACCTAGGAAAAAACCTTATCAAAAAAAAAAAACAAAAAAAACCACAGAGAAGAGACTGGAAATCACTCACTTCTAGCATCTTTAGTTATCTACTGCTTTCTAGTTTAAGAATTTTTTTTCTCCCCCAGGATCAATTAATGTTTAATGTTCAATTAAAGTCCCCCAGGACTTCTTAAATCTAACAAATCAAGATGGACAGAAGTAAGCTTACAAGCAGGTATTCAGATTCATCCATGGACCTTATTCAGGTTTCAGCAGTTGAAACTGAGCCCATTGTACTGGGCAAGATGGTTCTCTAAACATTTCTGGTAATGTATTTGTTTGTTTGTTTGTTTGTTTGTTTGTTTGTTATCTTCCCATAAGGTAAAAAAAATGGCACAAATAAATGGATATAAAGAAGCAAAACATAGCCATAAATACAAAAAATGAGTACATACAAATGGGGACAGTAGGACAGGGACGGTAGGCACCCTGGTGCGCTTATGCATGCCCCCTTAGGGATCTCTTAAGAAACGTGTAAGATCCACGGTAGACAGTTTAAGGTAAAAGGTATGGGGGTTAGAGAAACTAACAACAGGATCAGGTAAAGTATTCCAGACATTTACTACTCTATTGCAGAAGTCATATTTTCTGCAATCAAGATTAGAGTGGATTACATTTAGTTTGAATCTATTGATAGCCCTAGTGTTATTGCGGTTGAAATTAAAGTAGTCATTAACAAATGTAGCTTCACTGAGTATGGAATCCAGATTATGCCAGATACTAGTGAGCATTCCTTCATAATATTTTGGACCTTTACCATAGCAAGTCATAAAGATGTGCCTGATTCCTGTTTAGTTCTGAAAGGAAAGCCAATTTACTACCATTCACTGGCTTTAAATGGAAGTACTTGTAAGGATGCAATTGAGCTAGAAAATGTTGCTTTTTTGCTACTCATATTGTGAATGCATACAAGGTAGGATTTGTGTCTTATCCAAAGCATTAGCACTGAAGGGCAATGGATGACTTTTTATCTGAGGAACTAAAGATATATTATTCTTGTTAAACTAATTGCAAAATGAAATTCTGGGAGCGATCTTTACATATCGCTTCTCGAAATATGTAGAGCTCAAGCAACCAAAAATAAAAATGAAATGGATACGGTTAAAAAATGATATCAAATGAAAAGGTCTCAAGATAAATGAATCAGTAACGCAGCTTCAGGATAAAAAGAAATGGGAAGGTTTTATTCAGCCCCATCTTTACTAACAGTATTGATGGATGGGATATAAAAGAGGCAATGGTTATGTGAATCCTCAACCTTATAGGATTACAAATGAACTTGGGTCTATACTTCTTCATGGCTTGCATGAGTAAACAAGAAAATGAGGGGCTTTGTGCAATAACAGAAAATATTTCTCATCTTTTGTGTTCTGCGCAAAAACAAAGAAACAAACAAAAAATGGGAATGAAACACCACGAATGAAAACTATCTTGAAAAACTTAAGTGTCTGTTGGGAAGAACATCCCAATAAAAGCAGGCAATTAGCAGGTGAGAACTGGATCACTGAATCTGACAATGGACATTGATCATGGAAACATTGTGACTTGTCTGGAACTTTCAAATAGTAGCCTTCTGCATTGCAATATATAAACATGGTTGACTGTGGGAGAGAGAGAGAGGGAGGGATGGAGGGAGAGATATATATATATTTACCACAGTCAACCATTTTTATGGCAAAAACAACTACCAGAGCTGAAGGATGCAGGGACAGAAGAAAAATGACATTGTGAACAAGACCTCCTAGAGAAAAAAGTGATTGCCAAAAGTTAAGGGCATTCAACTCCTATTGGTGATGTTTCTGTGGACAGCTGAGTTGGGTTCTATCTCCTTAATTTCTGGTTAAAATTCTCCTTAGAGCAATAGCACTTAGACTTATACAAAGCTTCACAGTCCTTTCTAACTGGTTTACAGAGTCAGCATATTGTCCCCCAACAATCTGGGTCCTCATTTTACCGACCTCGGAAAGATCGAAGGCTGAGTCAACCTTGAGCTGGTGAGATTCAAACTGCTGAACTGCTGAAAGCCTTTGTCCATTAGGGTTTGAAAATGCCAAGTGTCATCTTGAACAACATGTCTGGGATGTTAATTTTCAAATCAGTTTAAGCCTAATATCTATGGAGTTTGTGGATTTTTGCCAAACGGATATGTGCCATTGTCTTAGCATTCTTTGATTCTAATTTTGAAATCTTGAGAGGCTGTCATCTTGGCTAGGTGCACTGGCTAGGTACACACTCCTTGATTAGATGCACTGCCTTCTGCTACAGTCCTATGAATGCAGTATAAAAACATTCCTTTTCAGCAGCCTTTATCCTCATGTGGAGATGGTTCTGTGGAATTCCTGCTCCTTCATTGCTTTCTTTACAGAAAATCTCAGAAAATATGTGCCATTTTAAAGAACTTGTTGGGATATTCATGAGCAGGAAGAGTCATGTGGTAACTCAGTCAGCCAATGTGAGGAAAGTGCTACTGAGTCTGTGCAAAAGGAATTAAGCTAGAAGCTGGATGTGTTTTCCAGTCTCAGGTCTGTCTCTGTATCTCTCTGTGTGAAGACTTCATTATGATATGTTGCTGTAAAGAAGAAAGTATGGTATTGTAAATATTTTGATATGACTATAAAGAAGTTATTTGATTCAGCAAATGCAGTCAACTGTGAGAGCTTCTGATTTATTTTTCTACAACAGAGAAAGAAAAATTCTCTAACAGGTTATGGGCCCAGAGCTCACTAAGGACTGCATTGTAATTTAAAGCTGGAAGAAATTGCCTGTGTTTAGAAAGTATAAAAACAAGGCAGGATTGGCAGAATGGCTGCAATGGAATTTAAGGAAAGCTCTGTGCCTCGTTTGAGCCAGAAGAATTATATTGTGTGGGCTGCAAAAATGGAATGTTTGTTGAAAGCAAAAGAGCTGTGGTATATCGTAGAAAATCCACCACAAGTGTTTGCAGCTGCTGATCAGAAAAGTCATGATCGTGCAATGGCTTATCTCATCTTGAATTTAGATGATGAACAA
>QLTV01000804.1:833956-864148 GCA_003457575.1 Thermophis baileyi
GAACTGTATCTACATAGAAAATATGTACTGTCCCCCCCTCCCATTAATGAAGGACATGCTAGGGCACCTTGCCAAAGGGAGAATTTTCACCAAGTTGGACTTGAGGGAGGCATATTACCGAGTCAGCCAATGTGAGGAAAGTGCTACTGAGTCTGTGCAAAAGGAATTAAGCTAGAAGCTGGATGTGTTTTCCAGTCTCAGGTCTGTCTCTGTATCTCTCTGTGTGAAGACTTCATTATGATATGTTGCTGTAAAGAAGAAAGTATGGTATTGTAAATATTTTGATATGATTATAAAGAAGTTATTTGATTCAGCAAATGCAGTCAACTGTGAGAGCTTCTGATTTATTTTTCTACAACAGAGAAAGAAAAATTCTCTAACAGAATTATCTTGGTAGAAATCAAAATGCTTATCTGCTTATCTCTTACTTCATCTATCTGAGCAGGAACCTGATCTATATTTCCAGATTAACTGAGTTTGCACTATCCATTCTTGCTATAACTGAAAATTAGTATAAATTGTGATGATTTCCACTGTTATCTGTATATTTATTGTATGTAATTGTATTGTATTTTATATCTACTTTACTTTTATTAATTATAGGTTTATGTATTTTTATTGCAGCATTTTCTGGCCATAATAATGGTTTTGATTGGTGATGTTTGCACAATATATTAAGCTAAGCTACAATGAGATAGACTTTTCAATACATAATATGGGATGCCTAGGATCTTGAACTAGGTTTCTGAGTTAAGCAGGTTTTGGCAGGGTTGGGTAGGGCATGGAATATTATGCAAAACAGGAACTGTGTTTTGTTAATCTGGGTTTGATGTGTTGTGTGAACCCATGTATTTGCCAGATATATTACAAGGCTTCAAAAGTTCTTCAGTCAGCAATCAAAATAATTACAGATTGGGTCACATCAGTTTATAAAAGTAACCCTTCAACAATCCTATCCCAGCTTTACATGCAAGCAAAAGGAGATTTGTGTAACAAAATTAAGGCAATTTTTTTTAAAACAAGCTCTTAACTCTTTCTCGTTCTTATCATGCCAGGTTGCTTTTTCTTGTTTCACATTAGGAGCTTGAATAATCAGAACAAACATTTTCTTTCTATTTCTTCCTTTTCTCCCACGTAGACATACACATCCACCTAGTCACCTTTTGTGTGATTTGAACAACTGCATGACAAGATTGAATCTAAAAGATGTTCTTTGACCTCAAAAGTATCATGATGGATAATATATTTCACCAATTAAATATCAACCTGTACCAAATAGGGCCTTGTGAGGAAAGGAAATATTTCTATATTGCCCAACACATTTGCATGAATGATTCACGTTGAATGAATCAACATGATTGATGAATCTATAGGTAAGATGCTTTGCATACCCACATTTTTGGGCAGCTCACTTCCAGTTTCTCTTTCTTGAATTTTTTTTTCCTTTTCCAAAACCCATTTACCTATTATTTCTTAATCC
This sequence comes from Thermophis baileyi, assembly GCA_003457575.1. Classification (NCBI taxonomy): domain Eukaryota; kingdom Metazoa; phylum Chordata; class Lepidosauria; order Squamata; family Dipsadidae; genus Thermophis; species Thermophis baileyi. The sequence continues at coordinate 835,437 of QLTV01000804.1, forward strand.
TCCCTTTTGATTTAACTGAATGGGATTCTAGCAGTTTCCTTTTTCTCTTTCCTTCAATTTTTTGAAAAAATTTAGTTTGGAATTGGACTTGTGCTAAGTAGAGCAAGCTGTAAAAACCTCAATAAATAAGTGAAGAAAAGAGCGGAAAGAGCAAAAGTAGAATTTTCAGTGGATTGGTGTCCTGCCATATGACATATAGATGGCATGATCTCCCATGATGTGTTTTAGGAACAATTGCTGCAATTTCCAGTAAATGACACTTCATTTGACAGGAGCATCAAGTGGGGAAAACTTTAGCAGTAACACACCCAATTTAGCAATAAAGAGACCCATTGAGGCACTATTGTGAAAACCTGCAAAGACAGCACATAAAACATAAAATGTAGTAGATCACCAAGATGTTCCAACACTGTCAAGTCAGATCTACCACCAATCTTCTCATGGGCTAAAGCTGCCTTCTAGATATAGAAAGTGAAAAACAAACTGTGTGATTGTGAATGTGATTGTTGCTTATTAGAGCAAATGTACAATAATGGTGAAATTACTCTAGCAAATCTGGCTGTGTAATATTTCACAGGATCGCCTTTGATCACTATTTAGAATAATTAACATTAGAGTTCTTGACACAAAGTGTTGTTGAGATACGTTATTTCAGTTGGCTGACTCAGCTCTCAGAAGAGCATTTTATGTCTCTTCACATACACTCCCAAAACACTACACGACACATGACACACACACAGCCACACACAAACATACACACAGACACACACAGAGGCGCACATACAATCCATAGCCATTGCTGCCAGCATGCCGTGTTCCACTTTGGGTATTCTGTATAAATCAGCCTCATGTTGAGTTTACTCAGCCTTTTTTCTGTACATAAAATGTTAGTATTTATAACTCAGAAACATTCATGATACCCTAAACCAGTGGTTCTCAACCTTTCTAATGCTGTGACCCCCCTGTGACCCCCCCGCTGCTGCGACCCCCCCACCGCCATGACCCCTGCCCCGCCCCCGCCCTGCGCGGGATGAGGTGACAAAGGGTTAGGGTTAGGGGGCTTGGCACCAGGGGTGAAATGCTCCCAGTTCGGGCTTGCCTGCCGGTCGCCGGACAGCTGATAGCGATGGAAGCGGAAGACTTCGCCCGGACGCTGCCATTTGGGTTCTTTTACCCTCTGCGCATGTGCAAAGCGTTCTGCACATGCACAGAGGGTAAAAGAACCCAAATGGCGGCATCCAGGTGGGTGGGCGAAGTCTCCCGCTTCTGTCGCTACCGGCTGTCCGGCGGCCCGCAGGCACGGCCGAACCGGGAGCATTTCACCCCTGCAGTGATGGTGGCACCAAGATGGCGGGCTAACGCGCACGGCGACCCCTGTGAAATGGTCATTCAACCCCCAAAGGGGTCGCAACCCACAGGTTGAGAACCGCTGATCTAAGAGCTCTGCCTGATTCTCTAAACAGTGCCCTAAACAGTGTGAGATGGCAAACTGTTTGCCTATGTTTGGAAATAGAGTGTACGTAATATGTCATAGTACACTGGACATTGAATACAATCATCCAACTTTTTTGACAAAGTGCTCAATTCCATGTGTGTGGGGTCGTATTCTACATTTGTATGCTATTGCAGTGCCAAATTCTACTCAGCCATGTTTTGTTCAATCAGATATTTAAAACTATGAATTCCCTTCCAGTCTCTCAATTTATTATTCAATTTATTGTGGTCATAGACAGTAAAGATAATAAACAAAATAACTTTAAGGCAGAATTAAAATACATTTGTAAAACAACCAAACCAACATATATAAATGAGGGAGAGGAAATAGCCTATATTAAACAATAATTATAACATGTATAAATGGGTAGAGGATACAGCCTCTACCTCTATTTTATATATGGTAACATCTAAAATTACAACAAAGTAATAGTATTTAAAACTATTAGTGTCAACAAAGTAATATTATCTAAAAGGTGTGGGGGAACAGTGGTTAGAATGCAGTATTGCAGGCAAACTTTGCCCACTGCCAGAAGTTCGATCCTGACTGGCTCAAGATTGACTTGGCCTTCCATGGACCCAGATTATGGAGGTAATATGCTGACTCTGTAAACTGCTTAGAGAGGGCTGTAAAGCACTATGAAGTGGTATATAAGTCTAAGTATTATTACTATTGCTAAAATTTAAATGAATTACAGTTACAAAGATGAATTGTGGGAGATTGGCCAACCAATCTCTAAATCGTAGGCCTACTTTTTTTGAACATTACTTCCTTTAGGAACTAATAAAGGCTAAGTCTGGAAGATTGCTAGTTGGATGTTCACACCAGAAAAAAGAAGAAAAATTCAGGAGAGGTTTAGAAAGGACAAAGTGTATGTCTGGGTGGATGAGTTATGTCCTATGTGTTAGATTTCTGAAACAGAAATAATTGTATATTTCTTATGAACTTTAATAGTGTTCCCTGCTTCAAAACTTGGTGTTTTGGCTCCTGAACTGTGTTATATTGCAAAGTCTATTCATTGACTCTTGACTGCTTATCAGTCTGACTTTTTTTAAAAAACTTGGATTCTCAGCTTTTTGATCTTTTGTTTGGATAGTTCATTTCCCACCATACGCCATTAAGTGTCATGGGTTTCTGATCCTGCAACAAGTCCTTCATGTCTACAATCTTCTTGAAGCTTCTAGAGGTTTTCAAGGAGCAAAGCAGTGAATGTTACACAGAAGTTAACACATTTTCTGATTCTTTTTGGCTTAAAATGTAATAGTAAAGATATCTTCAAGCCAAGTTTGAATCTTAATAGACATATCTCTGCTGGTGTTTTGGTAAAGATATGTTATCACCTAAGAGCTCTGCCTGATTCTCTAGGATAATGTTTTTCAATGTTAACAACTTTAAGATGTGTGGACTTCAATTCCCAGAATTCCCTAGCCAGCTCACTTGCTAGGGAATTCTGGGAGTTGAAGTTCACACATCATAAAGTTGCCAACATTGAGAAACACTGCTTTGGAGTATAAGAGGAAGAAGATGGAAAACAGGCTTTAAGGATTCTGGTTTTATAACCTTTATAGCAGGCGAAGCTTGTTCCTTCTTCTGCACCTACAGCTTATAATAGCAGGAGGCTTTAAAGCAGGAGGCAGGATACTGATCCCAAAACTATGCATGTAGTGTTGCATGGAATGAACCACAGCAGGCAGAAGATGATCCTGCTGCCAGTATGGTTTGGTTCACCCAGGCAAGTAAAGTATGATTTTATCATATGGTTTTATATCTGACAAGCAGCTCCCCATTACCCTGAAAATGCCACAAGCATGTATTATTATGGACTCCCTTGTGTAGGAAGTTAGCACCCACCCCTCTCCTAGAAGAATGAAATATTCTAAGAAATATTAAAAAGGCAGAACATTATACCTCCTTGGATGAGAAATGGAGAAACATGTTTTTTTAAGGCAGGAAGCAGACTCACTCTTAATAGCCCACACCCTCCTCAATAGCCCACAGCAGATGTCAGCACTTAAGAGATAAAGAGATGGCTAGGCCTATTCATAAGCTAATACTCTCACCCAAGATCCAACAAAGGTAGGATTAGCACTCAGCCATAATAGGAATTGTCCAAAACCCATCCTCTTCATTACATCATCACCCAGCAAGATTCAACCAAGCCTGGGACTCAAGACAACCTACAAAGTTACCCCTGAGAATACCCCACCAGGTGATCTCAGACCGATTCACCGCTAAGTTCTGGAGGGAGTTCCTGAAATCTGTCGGGTCTACTCAGGGGCTTAGCTTGGCTTTCCATCCGAGCACGAATGGAGCCGCGGAACCAATGAATGCAATGGTGGAGCAGTATATACCATATTTTTCAGAGTATAAGATGCACCGGAGTATAAGACACACCTTAGTTTTTGGGGAGGAAAATAGGGGGGGGGATTCTGCCTACCAGGTATTCATCTGACTAGTCTTTAGCCTGGTCAGCTTCAGCACATTAGTTCGCTCGCTGGTTTTGAGGTTGGGGATGGTGGGGGATAAACTTCAGCACATTTGTTTGCTCGCTGGTTTTGAGGTTGTGGATGGTGGGGGATAAGCTTCAGCACATTCATTCGCTCACTGGTTTTGAGGTTGGGGATGGTAGGGGATAAGCTTCAGCACATTCGTTCGCTTGCTGATTTTGAGGTTGGGGATGCTTGGGGCTATGCTTCTAAAGCACAGCTGATTGTCAGAGGGAGCAGCAATTAGAAAAGCAGGCAAAGCACATAAGATCGCTTAACTCGTGTTTGGGCTGAAAAACAGCTTCAAAAGCACAGCTGATCCTCGGAGGCAGCTCCAGTGACTAAAGCAGGCAAAGTGGGGAAGGGTTAAGAGAAGGCAGCAACTGTTCTGGGTAGCCATTTTGGGCACTGCGCGAGCATTTGGAGGCTGAAAATGCAACGCGCAGAGCCCAAAAACACAAGCCATTGTCAGTGGCAATCTCTGCAGCCAGGAAGAGGATGTGCGGAGGCTGAAGGGTAGGGGCCAGTGAGTGGGCGGGGCTACATTCAGAGTGTAAGACGCACCCAAATTTTCAGCCTCTTTTAGGAGGGAAAAAAGTGCGTCTTATGCTCCGAAAAATATGGTAAGATGTTATGTGGATTACCAGCAGGAAAACTGGGCAGACCTGCTGCTGTTTGCAGAAGTGGCTCACAACAATGCAATACACAGCAGCACCGGGCTGACCCCCTTTCAAGTCACGACTTTGTTCCCATGCCCGAGCTGCCGAGAGAGCCACCCTCCTCCATGACTCTGACTGAATGGATGGAGTCATTAAAGAAGGGCTGGGAAGACACTAAGAAAGCGCTGGCAGAAGCCGCTGAAGCATATAAAAAACAAGCGGACAAACACCGATCTCTCCAGCCTCCTTTCCATGTGGGAGATCGGGTTTATCTATCGACCAAATGTATTAGATTAAAATTGCCCTCCAGGGCTGACACCAAGCCTGCTAGCCAGCCTTCCTTTGCCAGTGAAGTCATTCTAATCTGATGGCTTTGCAATAGCCCAAATATGCCATCCAGCTTATTAGAAATTTGGGTGCTTTTTTTTTTTTTTTTGCAATAAGATTGGAGAAGTGAAAGCTACTTTAATGGACAACCCTTCTCATCTGCATCCTAGACTATTGTCTGGTTTTGGAAACCCTTTGAGTTATGCCACATAAGGGCTTGTCCATTAGCAGAAGCCAGTCCTTTCCGGATGTAATAATGTTTGCCAATCAGCTATATCAAGGCTTCCCAAATTCTTCTGAATCATGACACCTCTCCCCCAGTGATAAGCAAAGTGTGACCATCCTCCCCCTCCCCCAAAAAGGAATAATTTCCTCATTAAACTGTTTGAAAAATAGACTCTTGTTTGTCTATTGTCTTTATTCTCTTGGAACACTTTTACTTATGTTTCTCCCAGGGGTGAAATGTAAAATTTTTCCCTACCGATTCTGTGGGTGTGGCTTATTTAGTGGGCGTGGCTTGGAGGTCAGGTGGGTGTGGCTTCAGGTGGGCGTGGTCATGTGACTGGGTGGGCATGACCATGTGGTCATGTGACTAGGTGGGTGAGACCAATTTAACAGTCCATTTTGCCAGAAAGCAGGGGGTTGGACTAGATGACCTCTGAGGTCCCTTCTAGCCTTTGCTGTGCTGTTTCAAAGCATCTTCTGAAGCTGTGTCTAGTGCCAGCCAGGTTTGTGGTCCTCCCTCCCTCCCTCCTTTCTTTCTTTCTTTCTTTCTTCTTTCTTTCTTTTGTGGGAAGCAACCCCCCCCAAATAAAATATTACTCATAATAAAAGGCTCACAGAAAAACAAGAAAAAATCAAGCTGCTAAAGAAGAACCTGCCTGAAACTCATTCCACATTCCTGCCCGATAGAGATAATGAGATAATGACCGTATAGAAAGTGGAAGCCTGACGTTTGGCCCCATTCACACAAGCAGGCAAACAGATCCCTAGAAAACCCATTCAAGACAGTATATTTTGAAATTTCCCCATGGCAAGATTTGGCAGCTAACAAAACACAGTAGTAGAATCAGAATAAGCAGCCCCACACTCAAGACCTGACACAGGAGGAAAGTAATTTAGCCACAATGGGAATCACCCAAACCCTTTTAGAAACACAAAGCCCATATTGCACAAACCCCAAAACTTCAAAAACATAGAACCATATAAGAATCCTTCCTTTTATCCAGTTTGTTGTTCAGCTAACCCCGAATGTCACTTTGCTTCTGCAATTAAAAACCTCCTTCAGAAGGCTTTTCAATTTAAAGCAGGAGGCTCCAAAGTTTGCAACATTAAGACTTGTGGACTTCAACTCCCAGAATTCCTCAGCCAGCCATGTGTCTAACTTTGGAGAATCCTGATTTAAAGCAACAGCATTTGTTTTTCTTTGCCAAGTGATCTCCCGGCTGGAAAGTGAGTCCTGATTTTTTTCCTTCTAACACCTCTCTCTTTCTTTCTCCCTTCCCTTCCCTTCCCCCTCCCTCCCTCCCCCCCTCTCTCTTTCTTTCTTTCATGGGAACTGGCAGGGAAAATAGGCTTTAAAAAGTTTTTTAAAAAACCAGGAAGTGATGATGTCAGGGCAGGTGGGTGGAGCTTCACGCTGCCATCCCGGTTCTCCAAACCAGCTGTTGCAATCGCTACCTACTCGCCCGAACCGGGCCGAACCGGGAGGATTTCACCCCTGGTTTCTCCATACCAACATCTCATGGGATACTGCTGAAAATGCTAGTAAATTAAACTTTCTTGGGTTTTAAGCCCATCTTTTTCCCAGGATTTCCCAATATAGAACATAGAATAATAAAGTTGGAAGGGACCTCAGAGGTCTTCTAGTCCAACCCCCTGCTCAAGCAGGAGGCCCTAATACCATTTCAGACAAATGATTTTCCAGTCTCTATGTTACGAGTATGAATGTGATATGAGTGACCACATTTTGCATCAGCCAGACAGGCTAGTTTTGTTCTGCGTAAGCTACAGACAGCCTTATTTAAAAAAATAATAAGAAGGGGTCTGCCACCTTACGTATCCCACCCTCCTGGTATTTGTTGGAACAAATACAGCATGGTAATTGTAGAAGTTGTTGCTCAGCAGAATCTAGGAGTTGTTCTTTTTCTCTATCCCTCTACCATATGGCTTCTATTTGTTCATTATAAAAATGTATCAATGTTAAATGCCTACCTCTTTTAATTGTCCTATCAAGTTAATTATTATTTTCTGTAGAGTTCATCCACCCCCCAAGCTCTTGTAATACAACAATGAGCAGCTCTTGTTCTTGCCTCTGGCAGATTTTCACATGGGCAGTGCAGTTGTGAGCTTCTGAGTTGATGTTTCCCATTTTTTTCCCCCAGTATAGAAATAGTGTCAAATAAAAAAAATGGCATTTTCCCTCTTATTCATAGGCAGCAGTCATGAGTATGATAGAAAAGTCTAAAAAGCAAATATCCAGAGATCATGCTGACACTTCCATTTCCCAACATCAGCTTTTCAGGATAGTAAAATAGCTATACCAATTCAAATATCTATTGCAGCATAATTGTGACCAATAGTCAGTTTTACAGGGGCTAAAACAAGATTTCAAGAAAGGTGCCAAACAGAGTTCTTCTCTCTTTACTGTGATGAACTATCTCCAACGAAAGGTACAAATGAGATTGTTCAATTGTAGTCATATCCTTTTTATAGTGATTTTATTAAGCAATTAAAAAGTTAAAACTAATACAAGCTAAGAAAAAGAAAAGAAAAAATAGAAAATGCAGAAGAGAAAAGATAGAAATAAAAGTAGAAAAAAAGAATATAATACAGAAGAAGAAAAGAAATATATACAGAAATGACTCCCCCCTTTATCATAACAAATAATTTTAGTAACTTGTCACCTTCTCTTTAACTACAACTTTATCTATTTTTTTCCCATATGCCATCTCTTTATCTATTAACAGTTCCTGAAATTCTCATCAGGTTGGCAAAAGTTCATTAAGGTGACTTTTGATCCAGGTGAAAATAGATATGTTGTTATCTATAGTAACCCATTAAGGATCAAATAAATCAACTTTGTATTTCTTCCTTTTACTTTTAACAATCTTGATCTTTAATCTCTTCAAATAATATCCTAGACCTAGAACTTGATTTCTTTTCATTTTTTCTTTATCCTTTCTCAGGAATTTGTTCAAAACGTTAACAAGTCTCTTTTGTAAATCCAATATAGGAAAGTATCCAGATTGCTCTTTTGGTTTGTTATTTGTATTCTCTTTCTAATTATTAAGACATCAGCCAGTTTCATTTGTATTTCCAAATGAAATATACTTGTTCCATATTGGGTTTTTTATAGCCTGTCATTTTTACACCCACAAGCCATGCCATGCCCACCAAGCCACGCCATGCCACGCCCACCAAGCCACACCCACAGAACCGGTAGTAAAGAAAATTGAAACCCACCACTGATATCAATGTATTAATACATCAAATGGTAAAGTATTTTGCTCCATTCTGTATTTAAAAGTCAAATTTAAGTGTCCTTCTTTAATTATAACTTTTAGTTCCTTCTGGTTCCCTCTGATGTCTAACCTTCAAAGTCCCATCTTATTTTTTAAAAAAAAATCAAAACAACAGCATTTCCCAAGGCAAGGATTTTTATAATTAATTTCAAAATCTTATTTCAAATTCATCAGGACCATTAGTCTATTTGTAACTTTCCAAAATCAATATTCTAACCTGTACTAAGCCTCCCTGGGCTTCCCCACCCCTGAGGCACCCATGCTCAGTTTAATGACTGCATCAAGGAGAGCAGGGGTGAGTAGAATAGAATAGAATAGAATAGAATAGAATAGAATAGAATAGAATAGAATAGAATAGAATAGAATAGAATAGAATAGAATAGAATAGAATAGAATAGAATAGAATAGCTGAGAAGGTTGCAAATGGTGACCACATGACCCAAGGATGCTGCAATAATCATAAATACATTGCCAAATGCCCAAATTAAAAACATACATTAAAATGAAATTTTGTTCCATTCGGCTCTCAAAAGATAACCATTATGCATATACTCACATACAAACACACAGAGAAACATCACAGTCTAGTTTGGATGTATACATATACATGGTGGAAAAAAAGAATCCTGCGAGTTTACAAGACATCATTAAGTTACAACATCGTTGCTTCATTTAATGATTATCAAACTTGCTACCATAATGGACAGCTTCCATTATTGTTGTAATTCAAGGACTATCTATTCATTCTATCCCCTTTTTTATTTTCACAATTGTGCCGAGACATAAGCCAAAGATATGAAGTTCTGTCTAGATCCAGTTCATGTCTGGGTAGTTTTCATACATTTCATTTATTTATTGTAATTAAGAAAAAAAAACATACAAAGTCTGCATTCTAATTCTTTATAGCTTCCTCTTGTGAATGTATTATTAGAACTGTTCAGATTTTTGAAAGGTTACCTTGCTGTGATAGAAGTGTCTCTGTGAAGCAGCAATTACTAACTATGAGGGTGGAGCAGCTGCAGCACTTTACTTCCCAACAATAGCTTCTCCAACAGAGCAAAACAGCACTGTCTTGCCATTATTAGTCCATTTCCTTTTGAAGTTTACACTTGAAGGAATTATTCCTGTCTGATTAGACTGATTAGAATTATACATCTCAGGAGGAAAATGGATTTCAGGAGGGTTTTATTTTTCTAACTGATATGATGGCCACTGCTATGGAAGTCTTCCTATGGGATATGGAGATGATTTAAGCAGCTATCATTCCTGAACATCCCACTTTTAAGAATTTTTCCAACCCCTTCACATGCACCCCATCTAAGAATAATGAAGCATGTGACTAAAACATATGAAGAACAGCTACAGGAACTGGGCATGGCTAGTCTAGTGAAGAGAAGGACCAGGGGAGACATGATAGCAGTGTACCAATATTTGAGGGGCTGCCACAGAGAGGAGGGGGTCAAGCTATTTTCCAAAGCACTTGAAGGCCAGACAAGGAATAATGGATGGAAACTGATCAAGGAGAGATTCAACCTAGAAATAAGGAGAAATTTCCTGACAGAACAATCAACCAAGCTTGTCTTCGGAAGTTGTGGGAGCTTCATCACTGGAGGCTTTCAAGAAGAGATTGGACTGCCATTTGTCAGAAATGGTGTAGAGTCTCCTGCTTGGGTGGGGGGTTGGACTAGATGACCTACAAGGTCCCTGTTAATCTGTTAAATGTTGGGGAAAGACCATAATGTAAGAAGAGGAAAACTTGGTGATCTGATCAAATACCAGCAATTGCTCTCAACTGAATGTACTCTGTGATATGTTGGTTGCTCTCCATCTGCCCTTCAAAGCTTATTGCATTTAATGGAAGTTGATGCTCAAGTTACATCCAAAAGGTTATAAATTCCTCCTTAGGGGACATACTCTGTAAAGGAGGCCACTCCTGAAAAATGAAGTAATTGGATCCAAAATATCCAAATAATTGTAGATTAGTAGATAACATCCTTTTCTTAGATAGATGATGATGGAGTGGAACTCCATTAATTCTCCTGGATCTTCTAAAGTTTTCAACACCACAGAGAGTTGGATTTCCAGTTGACTGAATTAGGTGTGGATGAAATAGCTTCACAATTGTTCTGTTGGTACCTGGTTAACCATCTCCAGATGATGGGCCTGGGGGATTTTTGCTTAATTTCATGGCTGTGTATTATAAATTTTATTGTATGCCCCATTCTGTTTAGCATCTACAAGAAATTACTGAGAGACATCATTCAGAGATTTAGAGTGGTCTTAATCTTATTAATTCGCTGGTGACACACCACTATTTCTTCTTTCTGTCATCTCCAGGTGAGGCAATTAAAGTGTTCAATCAGGGTCTAGCTGTAGAAAAGGACAGCGGGTGGGGGGGGAGGGTTTGAAGCTGAATTTGAACAAGATGTTTGTGGATTGTTTATCTGTTAGGAGAATGGAATTCAACCTGTCTGAGGAGAAGAAGGATTGTGTCTTCTGTGACACAATATACCTTTTACCAGTTTGCACTATAATGGCCCTCCCTGAATAAAAATGGCCTCATTACAGCAATCCATGACATGGTAATGTCTTAGTTAGATTATTGCAATAGATAATAGAGCTCATGCCCAACTAGAAGTTGGGATAACAGCCAGGATCTGTCTATTCAGAACTAAGTCCCCATGGGTCCAGCAAAGCTTACTCCCAACTAAGCGGACTGATGAGATATCTGAATGAAGTCAAGCTTTTGCAGAGATTAGGAAAATTTATCAGGCAGCTAGCAGTGTGGAGCAGGCAATGCCAGGAGCAGCCATTAAGCAGATCAGACCAGATCAGATCAGATAAGAACCTACAGGCAAGAGATGATCTCATTCACAGCCTGGGGCGGGGGGAAAGTCCTCTATATAAAACAGTATCAGACCCAGGAAAAGAAGCATAAATTTGCATGGCAGATGTGTTCTCTCTCACACACTCATAAAGAGGGGCATAAGAAAAGAGCACAATGCTGAAAATAAATACCTATTTTTTGCTTATCGCCCTCCACCCCGCTTGTCATTTGATTTGGCAGACTATGCAAAATCTTCATCCATAGTCATTGCATTTGGAATTATATGACTGAGATAAAAATATGGGATTGTGATGGTGGGGGTGGGGGGAATGCAATGTGGGCTTTGCTGTTAAAGAGGGATGCCTGAGGTTTCACTAAGTATGGAGGGAGGAGGGGGTTGAGGACTGCAAAAAGGGATCACTGCAACCTCAGAATGTATAAGCATAGGATTTAAAAAGGAAATGAAAAATCTAGACAATATGTTATAAACTTAAGAATTGTTTTAACACAAGAATTGTTTAAACATATTGTTCAAAATCTTCCTTGCTCTTTTATCTTTTAAAAAAAGACTAATTCAGATGTTTTACAAATAACACACATCTACCAATGTGATGCTGCAAATCAGACATAGATTTCAACTTCAATCTACCATGGTATAATAATTGTTTTAGCCAACTCCCATGCTCCTAGTATCTTGATATTGTGATAGATTCCAATTACAGGAGCCAAAAAAGAACACTTGCATATTTATTAAGCAATTGAAATCTGCCTGTGGATTTTTACTTTCAGTTTAGACAGATGATTAATTTTATATACTTATTTCCCCTTATTTGGAAGAATGTTTGTTTATATATCCCACTACTAATCTTGTGGATTTTTAAAAACTTATTTATCCCATAAATATTCATATATTTCAAACTTCCCTGATTTCTGGCAATCATATGGTCCCAATTTGGTAGCACGATCAGAGGTGTATCCAGGAATCCTAAAGAGCGGGCTGAGGGCCTGAGGCAAGTATAGAGTCATGGGGGAACACTCTTGCTTTAGATAATTGTATATTTTAACTGCTACTACCCATCAGATCTATTATTAGCTTCCATGAGTTTCCATCCATAAGATTCACCTGCATGCTTCAAGCTTCTACAGCAGGAATCAAAATCTCTCCTATACAGCTGCAAAAAAACTATGATATTCATCTGAGGAGAAGTTATGTGTGGAAAGTGGCGGGAAGAAAAAAATGGCTGAAAATGGTTGAAAGTCTCTACTTCCATCTCTGGGTGTGGATTGTTTGGAGATTTAAAACAAAACAACCAAGCAAATCACTTCTTCCCCTTCTTTTGAAATATTTGACTCCTGGGATTTGTTTTCATGAACACTTGTGTCTGAAAGTGTGATATCTTCCACAAAAGGCTGAATGACATGATGTTTCTTGTTTATGAAATAGATCTGTATCTAGGAAAAATAATAGCGATCTCCATAGTTGGAGAGTTGAAAGCATTAATCTATGCAACATCTTTAGACATGCAGTCCATATAGCTGAATTACTGTAGTTAGATTGCCATCCTTCCTACAGCCAACTTTTTAAAACAATTATTAAGATTTTTTTAATCATTTGTAATTATTTTTTTTAAAGCATGCCATTCCAAATTATTCAGAATTTTATGAACATCAATGGGGAGGAAACAGATGGGACTTCTGGTTCTATTTCTATGTTTAAAATTCTACCCATGAAATCGATTGTTCAATTCTACTCAATTACTACTTGGGGATAAAGTCTATCAAATAAATTATTGAACTGAGGGAGTGACAAAAACATGACAAAGGAAAAAAAAGAGCCCTGATTTACTAAACTAATCTGATAAGATAGCACAGATACAAAGCCACAGATTTGCATATAGTAGTTGCTCCTCCATAATAGGACCAGCATCTGAATATGCCTCCCTGTTTTATTTATTTTTTTAAAAAAATAGCCTGCAAAAACTTTGATCGCTTTCTCAATTTCTAGTTTGGCATCTATTTTAATGCTGCCATGCTTCTTCCTTCTAAATAATACCCACACGGACTTTTAATTGCTTAGAGAAAGTCCAGCTGTAAAATAGAAGATCAGGGATAGTAGTAAGTAAAGGACATAGGACAAGTGGGATAAAAGCAAGAGTGATGTCAACCAGCAGAAATATAAGTTACAGAATTATGAAAAATTATGACATAAAATAACATTTTGTTGACACATTTTACTTTAAATTGCCCTTTTGAAGACTAGAAATTAAACCCAGGCCTAAATTATCATTCTGGGACAGTTATCTATAGGTTTCGTTTGAAATTAAACCCTAGAGCCCATTGTTATGTGGAATGCAAGTAAAAAAGAAGGAGATATAGATAGATAGATAGATAGATAGATAGATAGATAGATAGATAGATAGATAGATAGATAGATAGATAGATAGATAGATAGATAGATAGATAGATATACACACAGTTATCTTCTATTTCTCTCTGATTCCTGCTCTCCAACATTTTCTGAGGCTTGGATTTAAATCAAGTGATAAATTTTTCTTCACCTAAATAGGATAGATTCGAATAATTTTTTTCCTGCCTACATGATACCAACCATATTTTTTTGCTACATACTGAAGATCATGGCTGAGAGACAGTTATTTATTCCCAGTCTAGGATTAGTTGCTTTTCTCGCATGTGTCGTGTAGCATCACAACAGCATTATTCCTATATGAGGAAAAAGTTAGACACACACACAGGGGAGCAGAACCCAGTGTAAAATCTGATATTGAGAGTTAGTGTTATTTCAAAGAAAGTTGTGAAAATCAGCCTTGACACTGGATTGAAAGTCAACCAAACGTGTGTATAGGTAGTGCTCAACTTGTGACCACAAATGAGCCCAATATTTCTGTTGCTAAGTGAGACATTTGTTGAGTTTTGCCCCATTTTACGACCTTTCTTGCTACATTTGATAAGTGAATCACTGAAGTTGTTAAGTTAGTAACACAGTTGTAAAGTGAATCTGGCTTCCCCATTGACTTTGCTTGTCAGAAGATCGCAAAAAGTGATCACATAACCCTTGGACATCGTCATAAGTATGAACCAGTTGCCAAACATCTTAATTTTGATCGCATGACCATGGGGATGCTACAATGGTCCTGTGAAAAAAGATCATAAGACTTTTTCCCCCAATGTCGTTGTAACTTTGAACAGTCACTAAATGAACTGTTGTAAATCAAGGACTCTCTGTATATCAAATCCAGAACATTTTTTTTCTTCATTTGTTGGAAATCATTGTAGCTAACTGATTTTGACAGCTGCTACTCTGGCATTTTGAGCAACTGTGCATCTGTTAGATGGAAGAGCCAGGTCTGTGCATATGGCTGACAGCCCTGTGCCACTGCTTTTAAAACTAAAAGAAAGCTAACTTTTATGTTGAGAGATAGCTAGGATGCCCCATATGTGTGGGAACTCTCAATTAAAATTACCATAAATCCTGGATTATAGACTCTTCGAAAGAAGACTTACATTCTTCCTTGGTTGCTGTCTTTCTGAAAACAGATTTTCTTTGTTTCTCATTTTTATAACTGCATTTCTATGCACAGGGATAGATGGTGACCATAGAGAAGGAAACCTTCAACTGGTCTCCATGGTAGCTGCAGTGACAGTGTGTTCCTGTGTGTTTGTTGTTGCCATGTAGCTTTGTTCTCGTTTGGAAAAGAGGAACTCTAAGGTCAACTTCCACTCAGACTTAGTGTACAAAAATGCCCATTACAGTTTTATAACCACTGGAGTGGTTAATCCCATATCTAAATGCCCGTATCTGACAGTGCATAAAAGCATTAACTCTCTCATTTAAATTGTATTATCACACCTGGAATCAGACTAGCATTAATGCATTAATATAATCATGAAAATCTAAAGAAACCCAAGTCCTAATTCTAGAAAGTGTAGGTACTTTTGATATTATATTGATGTGACTTTTTTTTTCTTGCATGGCTTTTTAAATACTGGTATTTTTCAAGTAGTCCAATCAAACACTTTACAGGTCCCACCAACTATTTATAGCAATAGCACTTACAATATACCGCTTCATAGTGCTTTACAGGCCTCTCTAAGTGGTTTACAGAGTCAGCATATTGCCCCCAACAATCTGGGTCCTCATTTTACCAACCTCAGAAGGATGGAAGGCTGAGTCAACCTTGAGCCAGTGAGAATCGAACTACTGGCAATCGGCAGAATAAATAAAATAAGATAAAAGAAAATAAAAAGAAAATGCAAGTCATACACCTAGTTTTCAGCACTGTTTTAAGAATTCCATTCTTATGTCAAATTAAAAATTGCAACTTGGTAATAGTAATTGGAAGTCTCGGGAATTGTATCTAAAGCTTTTGAAGGCCACATAGTCCTGATCTTCAAACTGTGTATTTATATCTACCTATCCCTTCCCCAAGGTACTTATGACCATTTGTGGAAGGAGAAGGATGTATAGCATCTGTATGCACTGTAAGTGGGCAATATGAGTAACTGCCATTCTCCACTAAGGAAAGAAAATGGAATCAGCCACAGAGTTCAATGAAGCAAAAGAACACAATTTGCCAAAATGGATTGTGACAGCGTACATGGTGTCAGATAGTGAGGGTGTCATACTCCACTCAAAACTGTGTATTTTAGAAAGATGCATCTGAAAAAAGTGTGATTTCAAAAGCGTAGTTGGGAGTAGCTGCATTTTTAAAAACATAAAGTTGCACACAAAACTCCAGACATACGAGAAAAAGATAAAAGCAATACATAAATTTTCTTGCAACTTTTTTCATTTCCAACCATGCTCTCCCAACAAAAGTAAAATAACAGGTTAAACTTTTGACACTGATTTTAGACTGATTTAATCCTGTTGCCTTTATTCTTACCCTCTTAAGAGCAGAGAATCTCTCTTACCCCACCCAACTCTGCTTTTCTTTTTTGCAGATATTTTGCAGATCTTTCTAACATCTTTCAGCAACTCTGCAGGCTCGCCCTAAAGTCTGGATACAATCCATCAGAGCTTTTTTTCTGTTGAGACCCCATTACAAGTAATGAAAGTGACTCAAGCAAGAGCTCCATGTCCTCCTATTCTTGCCCTGTTACATTGGACTGCTACATTTCCCCCTCGCCAAGGGTTTGTTAGGAGATTGATAGCTGGTTTTCCTTTTAGGGCACCTCTGTTAAAAATGTGTTTTAATACTTCATGTGAATTTTATGACATTGTATTATGCTCTTTGAGTGCCCTGAGAAGTAAGAGAATTTTGAAATGTTTTGCAAAAGTCCTCAAGTCACTTTTGTCAACAAGACTCATTCATCTTCATAACTAGAACCATTGGGTGATACTGACATGTCTCAGATTTCTCTTTGAAGGTCATAATTTTCACCTAGATACAGAACAGTCAATATCCTTTAATGAGCTCCTATTGGACACCCTGTAATCTAATAGATTAGAGCTGAACCACAATGAGCCATTCTGGTTTTGTTTTCATTTTGCAACTGTCATTGGAAAAGGAAGATTCACTTTCAAGTATGCCTACAAAAATGCTTACAAAATGGATTTTTCTATTTAAGCTTCGGTTCATTTCTAAAGATTCACTTTCAGATGAAAGCACATGGGGAGAAAGGGTCTGGTAATTCCAGGAAATTGGAACAAAGAGTTTGGATACACATTTTCAATCAATGTATGCCTACCTCCTCCTACTCTTTAAGTAGTAGGGGCTGTAACGGGCTAAGGCTAAGCAGTACAAAGTGCTTGAGTTGATGCAATAAATTTAAATTTATTCTTGGCAATAACATTATTCAGCAGGAAGCAAGAATGGTCAGTAGGCTGGATGAGTCTTGCCAAGGTTTCTGTCATATCCAGTAATGCTACATCAAATTTGCTTCACAATTTCTCAAAACATTGAGGGTTGTGGTAGAAGATAACCACTGATATTCTTCTTTGTTATATATGCTATATTTCTAAGCATTCACCCATGAAAATTTCACCAAATATTTATTTTCCATTGAAAAGAAATCAAAGGCAGAACTATTACTTTGTTGTTTGTATGTATACTGAGAGTTTATGCACTGGAGACAATTTCCTTGTGTGTCCAGTCACACTTGGCCAATAAAGAATTCTCTTCTCTTCTCTTCTCTTCTCTTCTCTTCTCTTCTCTTCTCTTCTCTTCTCTTCTCTTCTCTTCTCTTCTCTTCTCTTCTCTTCTCTTCTCTTCTCTTCTCTTCTCTTCTCTTCCCCTCCCCATGGCACTCCACTCCACTCCACTCCGTTCCATTCCATTCCATTCCATTCCATTCCATTCCATTCTATTCTATTCTCAAATGAAATGAGAACTGGATCAATAAAAAGACAAGGGAAAATGTATGTGTGGCACTTGGACCAAGTAAGGAGAGAACTAGAAATGCCAAATTCTTTGTGGCAACAGAGAATTCTCAACATTTTAAAACCAATGCTGTAGCATATACTGCATAAGATAGCTTGGGGGCCATGTGATTCTTCCCTTAGAGCTATCTATGCAACATGATGTAGCTCTCCTACAGTACAGTACTGAATCAAAATGTTTCTTGCCACCTTCTGTCAAAAACATTTGGACCAATCTTTGCAGCAAAGTTAAATAACAGCAAACAAATACTCCTACTTCTCCAGTAATTTGGACTCAGCTGGAAATCTTCTTGGCTTCAGCTAAGCTGCTTTTGCTGATACTGCACTTATGATTTCAACTGACACCCCCCCCCCTTTTGTAAAGGAAATCCATTTTGCTTACCTCAAATGGGGAGAGGGGAGAGCTATGTATACAATTTTGTCCCAGGCAGCTAAGTTATAATTGTAATGCTGGGAGCCCACAGCATCCCGCTGATACGATATACTTTAAGAATGCTTTCCTTAAAAAACACTTTTTCAAAAGAAAAAAGAAAAAGCTGGAAGCTGAAATTCAGAAAAATGGTGCTTTGTGATCCTGTTTCCACATTATGGTTCCAGGTGTGTGATATTTTAGCATTCCTGAGTATATAAAAATATATGGGGACTTTGGAATAGATATTGCTAACTTGCTTTATAAGTGAAATTACTCCACTTCCTTTTAGATAAAAATATAGATTAAGTCCTTGATAGAAATTCAGGTTGCTGGCCATCTGCTTTCAGGATAAGTTAAACTATTTTAAATTGGGTTGTCTAAGGTTTATATTTATATAATCAAGCATTAATCATGTCCAAGTCTACACATATTTCAGTGAACCATCATATAGCAGCATTAACATCTACTATTTTACGATTGTTCATTTGATGTTTCATGTCCATTTTTTTTAATTTTATGTTTTCTTAAATAGCCTATATTAAAATGCCAGGGAAATTGAAGCAGAGGATCTAGTTGCCTTCATTCTCCCAGTGGGGGAAAAAGAAAGAAAGATATAAATGAGGTTCTAAAAACCTCATTTTTGATTGTAAAAAAAAAAAATGGGGGAATGAAATAATGGCAGGGGGAGGATCCACAAGTTTCCAAAAGAAGATTAAATGATGTCATTGTGGAGCTTTTGGACTGAAAGTTAACAAGCCAGGACCAGCCAAGTTTGTAGACCATGACATCTCCATCACAGTAAATGTATGCTGCTGAGAGTCACTGTGAGTGAGCTGGATAGCTATATAAATTTGTTTGATAAATAAATAAAAACAATGCTGTTGTTGTCTTGATTTAATTGGCCATTTCTCCCAAAGATAAATTAATACATACCGATATTTAGCATGGAGCAGCTTATTAAAACATTTATTATTTGTTTTAATTGATTTATACGGCTTCTTATCTCGCAAATGTAGCGACTCTTGGCATCTAACCAAGTTAAAAATTCAATAAAGCAACCAAAACAATAACAATAAATACAACATACAGTGGCAGTTGAAGACAAAAAAACAGTCACAACGGCAGCACTCATCTCTTGGGTCCCATTAACTTCCCAACTCCCATGCCTGGGAAATCAGCCATATTTTTATAGTTTTCTGGAGTGCCAGAAGAGTCAGTACCCAGCAGACCTCGGGGAGTGGGAGGTCCCAGAGGACAGATGCTGCAACAGAAAAGGTCTCCTTCTTGAGGCCGATCAAATGACATTGTTGTAAAGATGAGACCCATTGCATGTCCCTTCTATTGGCCACATGGTGAAAACAATCAGAGAGAAGAAGTCCCCCAAATAACCTGCTCTGACACTCGCACTTGCACTCACCCTCATGCACTAATTTGTTATTTTTTATATTCTGTATATTTCTGCAGCTCTCTTTTCACCTGCCAGACATTTAACTGACATGTTCCTGGCTACACTCCCTTAACAGCTACAATTTTTCTGCTATCTAATCTAAATAAATGGTCATGTTATAGCTGAGTAAGTTGTTCAGTTACATTCGGTCAGATGCTCCACTGAGTATTTTCTCTAAATGGCTGTTAGCCTGGCGAGCTTTGCCATAAAAGGCAATCTTTTTCTTCCTGCCTTGCATTTTTTGACCGAAGTACTGCTTTATATTTCCATCTTGATAGGGAACTTGTACTTTGGGAGTAAATATGGCGTGAAGGCAAGAACTTTGAGGGCGTAGATGATGAGGAGTGATCACCACCTCTGCTAATGCAATCCTGACATGGAGATGGTTCGTCTGAATTTCTTTATTATAGTCAGTTTAGCACAGCTGTACCTCAGAGATGTTGATCTTTTTATATATATATATATATATAGTTCATTTAAAGAAGCAAGAGAGATCAAAGCTGCCTCGTGCAAATATGTACAAGCCCATGAGGCAGCTGGTAAATTCAAAAGTCTACACTATGTGATTATATTCATATTTTTAGTATTGCCTCTCGATTAAATGACTACTTTTCAATGACAAGAAATTAACAAATGATATGGTAATGTATTCACCAGAACCTGTTATAGCACTCCCCCCTCTTTATTCTGGCATGCACTCACTCTTCCACTTTGTCTCTCTCTCTCTCACACACACACACACACTCACACACACAAAATACTGGAGGCTGTGCAAGATAGTTTTGTGAAGATTCATACATATAGATTCATTATAGGGACTTCCATACAAATTGGTGTATGCATAGGGGAGGTGCAGTAGTGGGTTGTAAATCCCGTTGCTACCGGTTTGCTCGTGCGCGTGAATGCGCTCGTGCGCACGCGTGACGCTTCTGCACATGCACAGAAGTGTTCCGGGCAGGTGGGCAGAGCCTCCCGCCGCCGCTACTGGTTCGCAGAACCGGGCCGAACCAGGAGCAACCCACTGCTGGGGAGCTGGGTTAAAAAGGCATTCTGTATATATTCAGATGCACATCAGATTTTGGTGTGGCTGTTTTTCTCAATTTAATCTACTAAATCAGGACCTTACTAATTCTTTCTAAAGATGAACAAACCCACTCAGAATAAATTACAGCCTCATAGGCTCATAGAATGGATGGTTCTCATTTTTTACATTGTACAGAAACTCCCTAGCGCATATGTCAGGTGTACGGTGAATGTAGATCTGCTTACATACAGAAACACAAATAAGCATGTGCACTTACAAACCCTGGGAGTAGAAGAATTTTTGCCTTCCACGACCCAATAGTCTCCAGATTACAACTCCCATCCATCCGTCCTAACAAACAAAAAAAAAATAGCTATTACTTAGATTATCTGGGAGCGATGGTATTTTTATTCCAAATCTTCTAAAGGATATTTTGTCATAGAGGAACTTCTGAAAAGTAGATCTCTAGATCTCAATGCATTTTCTGAAAGTTGTTTTTAAAGCGCATGCACAATGAAGGTAATGTCATATGTATTAAGTTATTCTCATGTTTTCAAAATTCTAATGAATTAAACACAACTGTGTCAAAACTTTTTGGAAAGTTCCCAAGATGACCACCTGTTTGAGACCCTATATTGATGGCATATACGTAAACCTGTAATGTATAATCTAAATTTTAAACACAGGAAGAATTTCAGTCGAAGAGAGGTTTTCTTGGGATCTCACAGAAGGTTCTCATAATGAACTGAGAAAATAGATCATATTACTATTTTGGAACTTCAATAAAAATCAGAAGACTACCAATGATCATTTGAGAATATTCCGATATTTGAAAAAGCTCTAAAAAAATAAAATAAATGCTGAACTGCTTTGGGAAGAGCAGTTGTCCTTGAACTTCTATCACATGTGAAAGAGGCAATCTATTTTTTTTTTCATTTTAGATTTAAAACTAAGATCAAAACATTTTGACTCTGTACCTACTTGAGAATACTTACACTTGAAGTTTCAGAGACCATCCATGTACAAGTGTTCCATTAAGAATATACTCTCATCAGATGCTGGTATTGACAGAGAAAAGTTTCAATCATCTTCTCAATCATTATGTAATGAAAAATGCAGTATACATGTATTCTAAGGTAAAACCTCTTACACTATTTCTTTTAACAGGACTGCTAATGTATTATTTATCAGATGAAATGGAAATTAATGAATTGTAGGGGATCATGTCTCCAGGCCACATACATATTTATGTAATCTGAACATGCCAGTTTAAAAACCACTAGGAAAGAACCAGAGAATAATCAAACTGACAAAATGAGGGAGGGGCTAATATATTTCACTTAAAGAAGCACAGTCACAAAATTAGTTTTCCTGAACCTGATGTTGCCAGATTTCTTCCTTTTTTCCTCAAATCACTAATTGCCCCATTAGATTGCATGCCACGTGTGCGCCATTTCAGATTTTTCAAAATGGCTACAGCAGCTTTTCTGCAATCCAGCATATCATTCATCGTTTCAACTCTGCCTTGGAAAGTTGTCTGTTTTTTTTCTTAACACAATTCCGTCATGTACAATGTTAAAACACACAAACGGGCAGCTAGCCAGGAGTTAGAATCGATAAATATTTAAAAGGCAGATTTCTCCACAAAAAAATTAATTCTAAATTTTTCACCAATAGTGTATCCCTAGAACCAACTTAAATGAAAGAGAAACTTGCCGAGTTGCGGAAAGTGCATCTCTGAAATTACACCTGGATGCTTTTAATTCACATTTGATATTTACAGCTCTTTTAAAAGACCAGTTGATTAGCTGTTGTGTGGCTATGGACTTCCTTCCTCATTATAGTTTGTGTTGCAAAATTTGGTTCATTTATCACTGGCTGGTGTAATATTACACAAAGCATAAATGCTGGAGGGACAGAAACCATAAAACCTTTCTTCTTAATAGATCACATTTGGGATTTGAATAAAGTCTTTCAGAGAAGAAAATACCAGAATTTCTGATATCAACAGGATATATTTCAGGATACATTCTGGAGATTTTATTAATTGTTGTTTTAGTGGTGCTTAGAGATTAACTATTCTTTCCTGGGACAAGTGAGGAAGGAAGTACAGTAATGACCTTAATGAGAGACAGGGCATTCTCTTCTGAAGTTTTCCAGACAATGTTTCAACAAGAGATCAGGAACCCAGCTTGTTTAAAAAAGACAAAGAAAAGAAAAATCATAGTCCTCTATTAAAATGCCAAGGAGACTTGTGACACTATAAAACAAATGACGGCTCTCAATATAACAGAACAACACAGCTTTTGGAAAATATTATATTACACTGAAAGGTTCTGTAACGCAATGATTTTTGTGAGCTCAGGGAAAACCAATGACTCACTTTTATACTGTTTTAGATCATTTGGTGCTGCACCTTTGCATCAGAAGGCTTCTGGAATTCTGCTGCATTGCCAATGTCCAGCCTACATTTTTAAATAAGTGAGGAATGGGTGATTTGAGTTTTGCATCCCTCTTGTACATTATAGATATGGATGTCTTCCAGTTTATTTGCTCTTCTCCTAAAGTAACTTTATTTTGTTAACTGGGGATCAGAAAATGTAAAATAGGAAGCAAAACAGGAGTAAATGGAAAGCAAAGTGGAGATCTTAATTGTTTATTAGGAAAACAAAAGTCATTTCCATTATGATGTAAGTATGGTTGTCACAGTTCATCCCAATACCATCAAACAACCTTCAATCATGGCAAAACAAAAACAAAAAAAAATCCACCTCCATAAGATGCAGACACCAGCAGGGGAAAAATTGATGGCAGTCATTTTTTGGACAAGCAAAAGCCAACTTAAAAGCACATAATTAGCAGGCAGAATTTACTAGTACAAGATGGGATGATGGCTATCGACCCAGAATGGCTTTTTTAAAAGATTAAACTAACATATGAATGATAGTTCTATCAATTGCCATTTGGCAGATTATTTCACAGAACATCCATATACCACTGAATACTAATAAGGCAAAGCTTCTTGCTTCTATTTCCACCTGAGGCACCTATTCTTTTATTTCACTTTCTTTTCTTTTTTTACTTAAAACCATCAATATAAGTGATATACAAAGCAACTTTTTTTCTTTAAAAAATGGGTATTTCTAAAAAAAAAACAACACCAAAAAACAAAGCTAACAAAATAAGAGCAAATTGCATTTTGGGAACATTTGGGTAGAAACTAGCTTTAGAATTTGAAGTCTAACTTTCAGAATGTGGACTCAACATCCACTGGAGATCTCAGACTAAGTTTCTCTTTTAGCCCAAACGGGGAAGGGTAGGAAACGGAAGCGGTCAGTTTACCGTGATTGGAGGTCTTTATATTTATGCTGGATGTAGACGACCCTCATTCTGTCAAGGATCTTGGAGTACTCATATCTAATGATCTAAGTGCCAAAGCCCACTGTAACAACATTGCCAAAAAGGCACTAAGAGTAGTCAACTTAATCCTGCGTAGCTTCTTCTCTGGCAACATTACACTGCTAACTAGAGCATACAAAACGTTCGGTAGACCAATTCTCGAATACAGCTCTCCTGTCTGGAACCCGCACTGCATATCGGACATTAATACAATTGAGAGAGTCCAAAAATATTTCACGAGAAGAGTCCTCCACTCCTCCACTTGCAACAAAATACCTTATTCCACAAGACTTGAAATTTTGGGCTTAGACAACTTAGAACTACGTCGCCTTCGGTCTGACCTAAGCGTAGTACACAAAATTATCTGCTAACTGCAGAAAATATGACTTCAGCAACAGAGTGATCAATGCCTGGAATTCACTACCTGACTCTGTGGTTTCTTCCCCAAACCCAAAAAACTTTAACCTTAGACTGTCTACTGTCGACCTCACCCCATTCCTAAGAGGTCTGTAAGGGGGGTGCATAAGCGCACCAGCGTGCCTACCATCCCTGTCCTACTGTCCTATTGTCCTCATCTATCTGTATTCACTTTGATTATGTTTATGTTTATACCTATACCTGCTATCTTGTACATGTTTGACAAACAAATAAATAAATAAAAAAATAAAATAAATTATGAACAACTATCAGATATGCTGTGATGGAGCCTGCCCTGAGCACAGGTCAGACTAGATTTAGATGACCGCTAAGGTCCCTGACAATGTGAAGATGATGCTCTTTTGTTGACAAAGGTGAGCTTAAACATTCTCTTCTCTTCAATTGAGAAAAGAATGTTCTCTTCAATTCAACTATAGAGGCAATTGCTAGAAAGTGCAAGATCCCTAGCTTTGTTTTGTATTTCACGTAGGCGTAAACGATACTCTGTTGAACTATAATTTTGTAATTCACATTGCAGTCGTTTGCATTCATAGGTTGTTCAGACTGCAAGTAAGTGGCATACATCTGCACCGTGGCTGCAGATGTTGTGGGAGCAAAACTATTTTTGGAAAAAGACTTAAAAGGGGAAATTATGCAGTTACAAATCTGAGTGGATTTTTTTTTTAAAAAGCAACAATTTAATGAGATAAAAAATCCATCCCCATGATAGCTGCTAAAAATGCCCATCAGGGTTGACAGATTTTACCTCAACCTGTAATTTCATTTCATTTCAAATGGTCAGAATGCCATAATATCTTCTCTTGCCTAGAAAAGTATGCTAGTCAGAAGAAAATAAAATATATTTGCTTCCATCCGGATTCTGCTTTGCTATTACATTTGATTTTTATTATTATATTTTGTGTACGTCAAGGGTCTCATTGGGCAAGGAGACACATAATGGGGACTGTGTAGGAACAATCAGGTATTTTTTTTTCCTTTTCTTTTCTGGATACAAGAGGGAGAATTTTGAGGAAATATCTATTTCTTAATATATACAAAACCTGTATTAAGGTTTATAAGAGAGTATTCCTACCTCAGAATTGGTGTATGTATGTGTGTTATGTTTGCAAAAAAATAACAATACAGGAATTAAAAATACAAAATTATCAATAAACCAATAACAAAGAAATAAAATTCAGGAACAGGAGGAGAAAGAGGAGGAAAAAATAACATTGTCTTCTCTTAAATAAAAGAAAACAACATATCATCATCCAGTTGAAATTAAAAGTGAATCCATGGAAACTTCTTGAGATTATGAAATGCCCCCCAAAAGGAAGGCAACTAAATGTTCAGATCAGTTTAAAACATGCTAGCCAGGATGCTACAATGGTTAGAGTTTGGGGTTAATGCTATCCTCAGCTTATCCTTAGAATAGGTCAGGGATGAGCAACCGGCGGCTCTGGAGCCGCATGTGGCTCTTTCATCCCACTGCTGCGGCTCCCTGTCACTCAAAATATGTGTCACAACTGCCAATGTCTGACACCCACTGATGCACAATTTATTAAGCTTTTCGACCCCCGGTAGGCCAACCATGGATAAATCCAAGGAAAAAAAAGTTTCAGAAGAAAACAGAATCTTTAATTCAACTATATATGCTAGTTTTGTGGCCGCTCAGGAAATAGTCAGGCACGGGAAGAGTTTTGTGGCTCCCGGTGTTTTTTTTTTTTTTTTTGTGGGAAACAGGTCCAAATGGCTCTCTGAGTGTTATCTTTCTTCCTTTTCTCTCTCACATACAGACATATCAAATTTTGAAATTGGTTGCAGGGTAAGATGTGAGAGATATGGAAGAGTAAATGAAAGATATTATATCAAATTAAATGATCTGATAAACTTTTCTTTGGGTGGAATTGAAAATTAAAAGGCTTTAACCAAAAGCTTGTGTTAGAATTGGACAACTTTTGTACTTAAGCTTCCAGGGTTTCCACCAATTTCAATTCGGAAAACAATGATACTTTGATTTCACCATGTCACCACCCCTTCCCATAAGATATGTGGAACCCATTTTCTTATCTAAAGAGATTCTCAGTCATCCAGGTCATGGTTCTCCCAAAGGTGCTTTTTCAAAAGGCAACTGGACTTTCTTTGTTTTGCTTGAAGACATTTCGCTTAAAATATAAATCCTTCCATTCCTCACCATTCAGCCAGAACTGAAGAAGCTTCTTGGATGAGAAGTGAAACGTCTGCAAGCAAAATAAGGGAAGTCCAGTTGCCTTTTAAAAAAGCACCTTTGGGACAATCTATTTTCTTCAAAACTGACTGTTCCAGCGGTGGGTTGTTCCCGGTTCTTAGAGCCGGTAGTGGGCGGCAGTGGGAGGCTCCACCCACCCACCCGGGACGCTTCTGCGCATGCGCAGAAGCATCACGCACGGGCACACGAGCGCACGCACGAACCGGTAGTAAAGGGTTTTAGAACCCACTACTGGACTCCTCCCTTTTGTCCCTATAATAAGTTACAGCCTTGGCAATTTTAAGATGGACTTCAACTCCCAGAATTTCTCAGCCAGCATGAATTCTTGGAATTGAAGGCCACACATCTTAAAGTGGCCATGGTTGAGAAACACTGACTTATAAGATATGGAACTAATGTATATTTTTGGCATTATCATATCAGCTGCAATAAAAACACACAACGTGATATGGTTAACTATAATCTTCAAGATGAATTTGGTTTCTAACTACTTCATGGATCTAGCTATGTAGGTTTTTTTGCAACAAAAAACATAAAAGATACACTACCTTCTTCTGAGACTTTTATTTAAACTTCCCAATCTAGTCTTCTGCCCTGGGCTTCCCTCATAGCCTCTCATTCAAGTACTAACCATGCATAACTATTATTAGTTCCTGAGGTCAGATATGGTATACATACCTGATGAACAGTTTTAAACAGAAAGAACAATCCATTTGTTTTCCTAGCTGCTCCAACAGTTCTCCAATGTTAACCTTGAAAGAGATGTAGCTGAACTTTAGTGGGTGTTCCCAAGCATTTGCTGATTCAGTCATGTGTATAAGAGAATTTAGGCACAGAAGTATTATCCAGATAGGTAATGGGCTCGTCATGGCTTCATGCAAAAGCTAGACATTTTGGAGATGCTCTAATTTGGATTCCTACAAGGAAGATGAGATTAGGTTTGGCAGTCTACATACTCTCTGCCTCTCGCAAATTCATTTCTAAGTAAAATAGTCATTGTTAAATTGGGTGAAAGAATGGAGTCGAAGCTGGAAACAACAACTATTTGTCTTTATTGATCCTGTTCAGCAACATATTACCAAAAGCTGAGGCTTCAGGCTGGCAGTGCTCTTTATAGAGGGTTGTCAGCCATTAGCCAATAGGTTTAAGGTATTTTCCCATGGTTAGCACAGATGGCCATTAGCCAATAGGTTTAAAATATTTTCCCGTGGTTAGCGCGGACTGGAGTGAAAACTTCCAGCCGTGCCTGCGCATACACAACACCCGTCCCCCACCTAGCTGGAGCCAACAGTCTCCAGTCCTTACATTACAGGCGTAGTTCTCCAAGTATGCAGGTCAACGGTGGGCGCGCACTGACTTATGGACTTCTCCCATTCTCCACGAGTCGGCTGGAGCAGCAGGTGCTTGGGTGGAGCCCTCTTGTTCTTCCCTCATTCGCAAGGAGTCGTTGAGCACAGCAGATGGTTGGTCGAAACCCTCTCCCGGAGCCGTTTGGGTGGATCTATCATCCAGACTCGACTGCAGCGGCAGTTGGACCTCAGCGGCAGTTGACTTCGGCAGCATGGAACTCAGCCCTCCAGGTATCGGGGCCTGGCCTCCTAGTTTTGTTCCTTCTGTGTCATTTGGTTGTTGGGCCTTCTTGTCCAGTCGGCTGTGGTTGTTTCCTCTGAGGCCGCTCCGGAGTTGATCGATATAGCGGTGCCACATCCTGCCATCCTCTAATTCCACGCGATAGGAGCGTGGTCCTGTCACTTCCATGACGCGGGCCGGCAGCCAGGTGGGGCAGCCCGCATAGTTGTGGGCATATACCTGGTCACCCCTGGTTAATGTTCGCACTTGGCTGGCCGAGTCGGTGGGGACCTCTGCCAAGTAGTCTGGATGCAGTCTGTCCAGATTAGTTCATAGTCGGCGGCCCATTAGTAGCTCTGCTGGGCTTCTGTTTGTTGTGGCATGATGTGTTGTATTATTATTATTATTATTATTATTATTATTATTATTATTATTATTATTATTATTATTATTATTATTATTATTATTATTATTATTA
>QLTV01000804.1:870714-884418 GCA_003457575.1 Thermophis baileyi
TATACAACAGAGGAGGATATATTATAATAAAGAGCCGAGGTGGCGCAGTGGTTAGAGTGCAGCACTGCAGGTTACTTCAGCTGACTGCTAGCTGCAGTTCGGTGGTTCAAATCTCACCGGCTCAAGGTTGACTCAGCCTTCCATCCTTCTGAGGTGGATAAAATGAGGACCCAGATTGTTGGGGGCAATATGCTAACTCTGTAAACCGCTTAGAGAGGGCTGTAAAGCACTATGAAGCGGTATATAAGTCTAAGTGCTATTGCTATTGCTATAATAATAAAAGAACTCTAGCTTTACTCCCCCCAAAAAGATAAGCAGCAGTCAATAAAATCACATGAGATTAAAAGATGTATTAACCGCTAATGCTTGTCAAAAGAGGAAAAGCTGCCATAAAAATAAACAACAAAAATATTGCCAATAATTGGTGCTGAAATATGGAATGAGATCACATTCTCCATAAAAGGGAATTCTTTGCCGAATCACACAAGGAGAATAATTCTTCAGACAAGTTGCTCACTCCATTATATTGTCTGGAGAACTTTTATCAAATCGTCGTCATCATCGTCATCAGTAATATACATAACTTGAGGCAGCTGTCAAGAAAACTAAATGGAGGTGTTCATGTGATCATGAGGAATTGAGCCCAACTTGAAAACTGTTTTTGTTTTGGAACAGATTTCATACAGTCAGAGGGGTGAAAAATGGACAGGTCCTTCCATCAGGCTGCCAGCATGATAAAGAGGGAAAATGCACACAGCAGTATTAATCATGTAATAATATGGATATAATTTAACAAGAACAGGAACATGAGATCTGTTATCAAGGCTGATGGAAAAGCTTCCTTTCCTTTTCCTTTTTTATTGCTGCTCCTGAAGATACAGCTACCACTGGAGGACAATTGAGAGTGGGGTCTTATGGTTGATTTTTCATCTGGGTTGAATTATGTTCCTCCAAGGTCACACTGCACTTGTGTCTTTAATAACAGGGAGATCTGTCATAGTACAAAAGATTCCTATGATGGTTTGACTGCTTAACAAAACATATATCAGTTTTAAAAATGAAAAATTAATATAGCCAAAAATATGTCCTGTTAGTATTGTATTATTACAGGGTTTTTTCCCCACAACGCTTAATTTGCAGTCAATATTTTTGCATTCTTTGCTATAATAGCCTACCTACCACAAAAAGATACCAACTCTCCCCCCCCCCAATACAAAGCAATGTTTCTTTCTCATACTCTAAAGGAGGGGTCCCCAAACTTGGCAACTTTAAGACTTGTGGACTTCAACTCCCAGAATTGAATTCAACTGGGAGTTGAAGTCCACAAGTCTTACAGTTGCCAAGTTTGAAGACCTCTGTTCTAAAGTGTTACAAACCCAATTTGGTTATGCCTACTTTGTGGTGATGGGAATATGAATTGTTAGGGCTTCTCTTTTTAAGGGGTTTTCTTAAGGCTACGCAACACCTTGGTGTCTACTACGGTAGTATTAGAACTTAGAAATTCAGGCCATTCAGTCTGTTCCACCACACTGTCTTTCATGTTAGCTTTCTAACTCTATCTGCCAAGGGCCAAATTACAAATTGATCTTTAAAATGCATAAGAAGTATAGTGACGGTGAAAACCAAAATAGTTTTCCAGTATTGCCAGTGGAGAACTGGTAACTTCCATTTTTTTTAGGCTTGAAGAATGGTTTCTATACACGAACACAGGGGTGAAATCCAGCAGGTTCTGACAGGTTCTGGAGAACCAGTAGCGGAAATTTTGAGTAGTTCGGAGAACCGGTAGCGGAAATTTTGAGTAGTTCGGAGAACCGGCAAATACCACCTCTGGCTGGCCCCAGAGTGGGGTGGGAATGGAGATTTTGCAGTATCCTTCCCCTGCCATGCCCACCAAGCCACACCACGCTCACCAAGCCATGCCCACAGAACCGGTAGTAAAAAAAATTGGATTTCACCACTGCACCAACACCATCTATTTACATATGGCATGCATTTAAATTAGAAATATTTAGAGCTGTTGTCAATAGGATTGTCATATGCAAAGATAACAGTTAATTAGAAGCATGTTTATATTTTACTTGGAACAGTATAGTGTGATATGCTATTCAAGGAGTGTAGTTGTATTAGGCCACATAGCTGCACATGAACAAAGGTTCATTAAATAAAAGAAAAGCTGTAGTTGCTAAAATGCAAATATACAGTTTATGGGCTAATCTCCATATTAGTACTGATCTTCAATGTACACTGAAGGAGAAACATATGTTTTTCCCAAACTTTATATATAATACCAAACTATATCATGCGAATGGTATGGTATATACCAGGGGTGAAATGCTCCCGGTTCGCTCTTACCTGTTGGTCGCCGTAGAGCCGGTCGCCAAGGTAGTGCGAGGTGCCGCTCACCCACCCGGATGCTGCTCAGACGCCGCCATTTGGGTTCTTTTACCCTCTGCGCATGCGCAAAGCGTTCTGTGCATTCGCAGAGGATAAAAGAACCCAAATGGCAGCGTCCGGGCGGGTGGGAGGCGCCTCGCGCTACCATGGCGACCGGCTCTATGGCAACCAACAGGTAAGAGTGAACCAGGAGCATTTCACCCCTGGTATATACCCATAATAGATAGAACTCTTTGAATTATTATAATATTCTCTATGTTTTTCTTGTTCAGAATTTTCTAAACATCTAAACAGAGCACCTATCCGTTTCTCATCTAAACTCTTTTAATGCAGTGACAGTTCTTCCTTCTAGAAAAAGAAAACATCGATTATAACAGTTATAAACATTGCCCTAATTACTTGATGCTGCTCTTTTATTCTGTCTTCTGATGCACAAAGGTTAAGTCCTTTCTAATGTTCCTTTTGGGATTGGATCATAACTTAGAGGTGGAAATCATGCTTTGCATGAAAAGAACCCCATGTTCTAAAAAGCTGCTGACGATCAATGCAGATGTTATCAAACTAATGATATTAATTATTTTATTTTATTTTATTTTATTTTTAGCCATCATTATTTTTTATAAATAACTCAAGGCAGTGAACATAATATAATATCCCTCCTCTTATTTTTCCCACAACAACCACCCTGTGAGATGGATTGGACTGAGACAGACTGACTGGTACTTGGTAAAATTACATTACATACTCTTCATGATCAATGTTTAGGCTGCGTATGGATAGGGGCCTATAGAAACTTTGTGCAATAGATTAGCTTTTCCTTAAACCGAAATGTAACATCCAGTAGGTTCACATATTGCTATAGAACTGTGATGGTGAACTTATGGCATGCGTGCCAGAGGTGGCACGCAGAGCCCTCTCTGCTGGCACATGCGCCGTCGCCCCAGGTCAGATCTCTGTGGCGTTTCTTTCGTGAACTTCTGTTTCCCTGCAAATGACGAAGCAGAAGCTCACAAAAGAAAAAGATCTTACCTCTTTGCTGTGCTGCCGATGTTGGGATGCCACGCCTCCCGCCGCCCAGCTGGTCTTCGGGTCTCTGCTTTGCATGCCCGCATGCCCGCGCATGCGCATGTTTGCACATGTTCACGCACATGCACACACCTTTCAGTTTGGGCATGCATGCGCGCAGTTTGGCCACTCGGTGCCTAAAAGGTTCACCATCACTGCTATAGAAACTCTTATAGGCAGACATGGGAATGTGTACATACGCATATTTTATAAATCTGGAATTGTGTTCTTTAATAATAGCATTATATGGAAAGAGTGCTTAACACTACTACAGCAACCACATGCTTTCCCTGTGTATAAATCAAGATTTGATCTTTGGCATTTCTCTGTATAGATGGGATGGTCTTCTCTCTGGAACTCTGGTGTGCAAAATGTTCAGTATAGAAAATTTTAGTAGATTGTCCTGATTCACTATAAGGCAGTTTTATGTTGCCAAATAGATATCATTGCTACTCATATCATACTACAGGAAAAAAAAATACTGTTTCCTGCTACTGGATAACAATACTTTTAAAGTAATACCTGTGTATTCATTAAAATATTCTTTAAAATAGGAACAATTCTTCCCTAGTATCATATTTCAAGTTGAAGCCGTATTTCCTTTTCATAATTATATTGATTACAGTGATGCACTTAATGTAACAAGTTGGGTTGACTTCACAGGGAAAGCCATAAAATCAATATTAAGAGTATAAATCAGTATTCAAAGCCCTATTACTTCATCTGCTATTGGATTTATTTATGTCTCTAGGTTGCAAAGCATCTGCTAAAAACCAACTACTAGTCTTGGCATATCTGAAGCATTTTGTAGCATCCTCTAGGCGAATTATATGTGAGCTGAAAAAGTAAGAATATCCTTTGAGATATTGGTTTTCATTTACAAGTGTGATTCTGCAATGAGCTGAACTTTGGAAATGAATTACTTATTAAATATTTATATTATTCCAACAGCCATTAGAGGCACCGATTAAGATTGGAGCTGTTCCGTGCCTTAAATTTTGCAAACAGCCATGATCCTGTAGCTCTTGCCAACTAAGAAACAGTCCAATAAAGCAGAGGTGCCTAAGGACATAGAAGCTTCTCTTTTACAACCATTAGGGAGAGGGAAAAAGTTTCCATGTCATATTCTCAATAGGAAATGCAAGCCAAGTTGTTATATGCCAACTCTTACTCCCTTATCAGCAATTGCATGAAAATAACAAAACCAGCAGCTTTACATGTGAAAGCAAATGGGCAAGCGATCGGATGCTGGTTAGTTTCCCCTCTCACTTGTTAAAGGGAAATTTCATATGCACTATGTGTCTGAAATGTTGAGAAATCATGGATCAGTCTCATAAATGTATTTTCTTTCATTAAGGTACATGAAAGTGATCAGAGATTAAGATTAAAATCTCTGGTTTGGACCATGTGCAGTGATGACAGCACTTGTTAACCTTGTCAGGTTTTCAATCCTAACCAGACTTGGATTTGGTTAGGATTAAAATATCTATTTTGGGCCATGTGCAGTAATGACATGACTTGCTAACCTTGTCAGGTTTTCAATCCTAAACAGAGTGGACTTGGTTAGGGACACAGATAAATTTCAGTATTGTAGGCTAGTCTGAGATTCAAAAACCATTCTGCAAGAAGATAGCAAACCATTTCCATATCCTTGCTAAGATTTTGGCAGAAAGTTGGACATCTTTACTTTTAGAATTGTGAGAATTGTAATGGGCTTTTTCACAAAATGGCTGCCAAAGTGAATGTGGAGAGTCTTTTATTGAAAGTGGAGGACGCCGGCTGGGGAGTTCTGGGAGTTGAAGTCCATTTATCATAAAGTTGCCAAGATTGAGAAACACTGCCTTAGATGACCAAGTCCAGATCTATAAAGCTTCCCTTTTCTCTGAGAATCACCATACTATTAGATAGGTAGCTAACTTTAGTATCATGAAAGGGGGCAATACAGTATTGGCTTTGTTTGTTACAATATTTAATGATTGTTTAACTTTTAGGGATGGGAGAGAGCTACATGTGTGATTTCTGTCTCAGTCGCTAAAAGGTATTGTCGATTTTGACTCATAGGAAATACTGATTGGGAAATAGTTTGTCAACAATATTTATGGGCTGACCTCACCTTCCTGACTCAGCATTTCTAGACCCCCAAGGACCACTCTCCATAATGCATGCAGAGCTCTACTCTTGCTTTTCATGCACTTCTCAGTCAAAACCAAGGTAGTAACAGCCAAAGAACCTCAGTGTAGAAATCTGCTCAAATCTGTTGAAGTCTGCTGGTCTTCCTCACAAGGCAAAAAGAATTAAAAATCCAGGCATTTTCCCTGATTAACCCTGCAAATTTTTTTCTGAAGTTCCACTTTTTCCCATTGTGCTTTTGGTTTAACTGCTTCATTCCTAATTGTAATTTGGTTTCAAGTATACATTTGTATACTTATAAGAGCCGAGGTGGCGCAGTGGTTAGAGTGCAGTACTGCAGGCTACTTCAGCTGACTGTTCAGCAGTTCAGCGGTTCAAATCTCACCGGCTCAAGGTTGACTCAGCCTTCCATCCTTCCGAGGTGGGTAAAATGAGGACCCAGATTGTTGGGGGCAATATGCTGACTCTGTGAACCGCTTAGAGAGTGCTGTAAAGCACTGTAAAGCGGTATATAAGTCTAAGTGCTATTTAATTGCTTGATTTGTTCAGCCTATTTTTGAACCCCAAAAGGCTCCTTTAAGTGGCTTATGTTTGATTAATACAGTTGTTTTATTTAATAAAAGCAAGATTCTCCCAGCCACTTTATCAACTGACCTCTCATTGGCTTACCTCTCTCCCACTGCTGTAGCAACTGCATTGAGTAATATTTGCCCTGATTGAAGTTTTGCTCCCAGTTTCCTCTCTCACATTCTCTCTTTTTCCTTCCTTTCCTTTTCTTCCCACCCAATTACCTATTCTGTGTTAGGATTCTGTCTGGTCCACTTTCTTTTACTTATGAAACTCTGTCAAAGCAGCATTTGTCCGCTATATATGAACAATTGTAATTGTGACCCAAAGAAAGAGACAAATAGATTCATTTCTGCTCCCTTTAGTATTCTGCCAGGCTGAACTTCCAATAACCTTGGGCACAAGATCTGAGATCTTGGAGCTAAGGAGCTTGTCTGCTGTGCAAACACCAGAATGCTCTGGAACAATGTTTCTTAATCTTGACAACTTTAAAATGTGGGGACTTCAACTCCCAGAATTCCCCAACCAAAACCCCCAGAATTCCCTTGCTGAAGAGGAGTCCACACATCTTAGAGTTGCCAAGGTTGAGAAACTGCTATCACCTGGTCCGGTATCTCTTTCTCTTCCCCCAAAGAGTCCTGCGTGCAATCCTCGTTTCTGCATATTCATGTGCAATTTAAGTTAAAGATGTGTCTAAGTTAAAGTTCTAAGTCTTTAACTTAGAAACTCTACAAGGTTAAATATTCTTAAGTGAGCTCCACTATTCCTTTCTGTGCCGTAATACCCCTTTTCAAAACTCTGTCCTCACTGGCTATGAATGCTGCTTACTTGGCATGCCAAAGGATCTTTAAAACAAGGCTTCAAGTTGACCTATTTTCATCTTTATTTAGTTTTTAGAGGGGAGAGGAACTCTTTGAATAGACCTGTGGTTTTCCCCTCTCTCTGATCCTTTGCTTGCATTTCTATAGCTGTTGTTGGCAACTGCATGTCAAAAGAGTGGTGTACAGGGTGTCCCAGTACCCCTCTTCAAAAGACTTGAAGAAATGTTCTCCCCTCATCATTGCCTTTAGTTGGGAAGACACCAAAAGTCTCACTATTATGCTGAGTGGCTGAGAGCACAGAGTAGCCATCAATCTTCCCCAGCAGAGCGATTCTGTTAGCCAACTTTACAGCAAAATGATATCTAAAAGCTTCAGCCCCATTTCTTGCAGCTCCTTTTATTGTATTTTGCATGTGTGCACACACTACCCATTTTACAACCTTCATAGTATTCATGGTGATAACAGGCTCCAAGATTTTCAGGTTAGGGAGCCTGTTGGATTTTTTAAAATAATATAATTTTGCTTTGATGATCATTGTTCCTCATAAAAGTGACAGATTTTGAAATGGCCCAGAAACTCTTTGTGTGAAGATTTAGTGATGGTTAGGCATAAAAAACAAGAGTTTTGCCATTTAATTTTACAATAGAATCCAATAATGTGTTTTTTTTTTCAGAGCACTTACTATGGATATTTTCTGTATTAAAAAAGGGTCCAGGATTCAAACAAAAAAAAATCACTAGCCATGAAACAGTGATTGAAGCTCCTTTTTATGTCCATTTTGGTTTTTTTTTTACACCGTAACCTGCAAATGCTTTGGAGAGTCTTAAAAAAAAAAAAAACTTGTAATCTATATGTTCTATATTTTGTCCTCACTTGATGTCATGGTCATGATTATCTCAAGTTCTGTGTAATAATTATATAAAGTAATCCCCATTTTTTTAAAAAAAAACTCAAGACAAAAAGGTATTTTATTCTCTTCCCTCTCACCCCAAACTTCTCATCCACATCGCTCCTAATATTTGAAGTCACCTGTTTTAGCTACCAGAGCAGCTGTAAGAAAAACAAAATATCCCTTTCTGTAAGTGTTTTGCATAATCTATTTGCCCTACGATCCTGGGTATCCACAGCAAGAGCGGTCAAGTGACAATAGGGATATGGCTGATCTGATCATAATAAACTGAATTGAAATGGACAAAAGTATCACAAATTTGTGCCATATAGTTCCTCTCCTATGTATAGGCTGTGAAGTAAATTCAAAGGGTTAGAGCTTGCTCCGTGACATTGTGGCACATTTTTGTTGTTTTTGTTATTATTGTGGCTAGCTAGCTATGGATATTTTGGCCATGTCATATGATTACAGTTCACAACCTCTTCCTTTACGAGGACAATCTTATGATTTTCAAAAACCTTTGTAGAGCATGATATCAGTGAGGGCCTGGAAATAATGATGCCCATACCCACACCAAGTCTGGGAGCATCAACATCAAAATTTATCAAAATTAAACGGCTAGCATCTTCTGAGATCATAAAAATCTTACACAATTTTTATTCCTTCCCCATACATCTTGTATGATTTTGAAGTTCATGAGATGTTTGCAATGTTTGTGAGATTACAACCATTTTAATGTTTATTTTGAGGTCCTTATCACAAACTCCCACAGACTACCAGTTTTTTTTTAACTAGTCCAATTTCTCAGATGATGTTTGCTTGCACATTATCTCATTTATTTACAATTTTATAGTCAAAACTATAGCAGAACCTAGTGTCTTAAAATATGATGGGTGATGAAATATAAACATAAACGGCATAGAAAATGTGGTATAACTTTCTCAGCAAGGCAACTATATGTTTATGTTCATATTTGAAACAAAGATATAGACACACAGATCCAGGAAT
The DNA here is from genome assembly GCA_003457575.1 of Thermophis baileyi. NCBI lineage: Eukaryota > Metazoa > Chordata > Lepidosauria > Squamata > Dipsadidae > Thermophis > Thermophis baileyi. The sequence goes on from QLTV01000804.1 coordinate 879,589, forward strand.
ATACATTTCCACTCTTTGCTGAATGCAAATTTTCAAGTTTGTATTTGCATTTCAAACGTCAATTTTTATCTTGGAATTCAAAATTGGTATGCTTTGAAGCATCAGTGGCTCTTGGTGCATTTGGCAGGCGTCAAATATTAACACTCATCAGCTGTCAGTCTTCAGTTCTCTAAATACCACTGGATTATGCTAACAATTACATGAATTAGGAAAAGCTAAGCATTATCTGTCAACCATTCTGTATTGTATGTATGAAAAGCAATTTCAGGTTAATTGTTTAATACCCAAAACAAATCATCACTTAAATCTTAAGTGTCATAAGATATTCGATAAAAAATATCTAATCATATGAACTTCTGGGAAACTCTAAACATCTGAACATCTTTGAAAGAAATTGAGACTTTTTGCCACTTTGGTGTCAGAAAAATTCCTGGGAGTAAATTTATTTCATTGCTCCAAATGTTTCTTCTCAGACTTACAGTTTCTGCTAGTAATCTGTGATATTGATTTTCAATTATGAAATAAAATTAGGAGAACTTGTGAAGAATCAAAAAGTTAGCAACCATTGTTCCATTCCACCATTCATCAAAAAGACTAGAAGAAAATTAAATATAATTGTGTGGGTCTGAATTAGTTTATCTTGTAATTCAAGTGGAATTGACCTTTGAACTAACATCTTTGGTATCTTAAAACAACCAGGGGGTTAATATGAATATTAGTCTCTGGTATCTTAGGAATTTTCATACATTTTGACACAACAGATGTGACTTTTTGGATGAACAGTGGTATTTCAGGGACAAGCTCAAATTGTCATGGACATTGGACATAATGTCGCTAAAAAAACCAATCTATTGAAAAAGGGAGAAAATGTTCTATTCATCCATCTTGAAAAGACCTTCTTTGGTGCACTGTGCATGTCTCCAAATACACTGCCAGCAAACCAGTACTCCTTTGTGGCAAAACAAAGAAATATGCTGAGTATCACAGCTTCTGCAAGATCCAGTGACATGGACAAACAAGGGAGAAGCCATTGAATTAAAGGAGCCTGGGAAGATGCCAGCGAGTGGACAAGTATACAGAGATTCTACCAAAGTAATAAATATTGCTATCACGGGTTGTGCTGATTTCAGTTGTGTAGATGCATCCACCTATTCACTAATGCAAATGTCCTCAAAAAGCACAGATTGAGCACTCAAGCAAAAGGCTAAATGAAACAAGATAAAGGCAAACAATACACAAGATTTTTCCAAATAGGTTTTCTGGATATTATGAGCCATATTTGCATGAGTCAATGAATCTAGATATGCAGTAATATATAATAAAGAACAGATAAGCTATATTGTTTGTCAGTGATAAGGTTGGGACATTTATTGAACAGTAGGGTGTGAAAATTGGTTCTGATCCAATTCCAACTGACAATTTCAACCACGTTTCTGGTTAGAATAGATTCAGAAAATTGAGTCCATTAGATTTATTGCTTCAGTTTGAAACATGAAATTGGGTGATTTTCTATCATCACTGAAGCACCATCGAATTGACTCAACAATCTGATTTGCATTGTCATTCTGATTTAGAAAGATGGTTTGAAGATTTGATTGAATCAACTTCAGATCAGATTTCTGAACTGAAACTTTGCATAGCTCAGTCTGAGGACACATCTCTGACACTCAGTTATAGAAGAAGATATGAAGCAATTATATTACCGAATGTGCTAGACTCTTACTTTTTGTGCAGACCTTGTACCACCATACATCAGAGGTGGGTTCCTCCTGGTTCGCACAGGTTCTATAGAACCGGTAGTAAACCGGTGGTGACGTCATGGAGCCGGTTCTGTCGGTGCCGGTCCGTGGACACCGCCATCATTTTTTTGGAATTTTTTTTGGGGGGGGGGTTTGGGGGAGGGGGAATTTTTTGCTTGTTTTGCTTCTGTGCCTGCGCAGAAGCTGAGTTTTCGGCACTGCACATGCGCGCCCGCACGGCGCGGCCACAAGGCACGCAATGTGCGTGCAGCCACGCAGCACGGGAGGAAGCGAACCGGCAGCGAGGTAAGTTAGAACCCACCCCTGCCATACATCTTATCCTAAGCCACTTCAATATTTTGATATCAAAAAGCATCTTGATATGTTTAAGGGTAGGGTAATCTCCTTCAGTTATCATATAGCACAAGTACTGGACAGTACATTCTGTAAGCTTGTTTCAACCGAATATTTTATATTCAAAGAGGGAATGATTTGAAATCTGCACTTTGAGATTTTAGTGCAATGGATCTCAACTAACAAAGGGCACTTGATGATATATGTAAAATGCTGGGGGGGGGTCTTCATTGGGAGTTGGGACTCCATTCCCTGTTTTCCTCTCTTTAGTCATATTTTAAAAAAAAAGCCAAGAAAGGGAACGAAGCCCAAAGCAATATAAAGCTTGCCGCCCCCTACCCTAAAGTATAGAGTTTAATATGCTGACCAACCTCATGGGCCACTGCCAGTATTGATATCAGACAGCCACCAGCCACACTACTCAGCCCCCTCTGCTCAACTCTTCACAAATGGAAATGAAGTTGAAACACTTGTATGTCCTCTGAAACAGTCCCCAAAGCAGCCTAAAAGCTTCTGAACCTGAATGGATTTGGTGTATTGAAGGAGATCTTAGCTTCAGTTCACAACTCCGCTTCAATAGGATGAGAGTATGCATAATTCTAATATGCCATCCCCTTGAGGAGAGATACTTTGGCGGAAGGTTAATCAGGGAGAATCTGAGTATCGCAGAACTGTAAACCATATTTACAAAGAAAGAGGTTATAAAGAAATGTTGTATTGTTCAGCAATACTATTCCAAACTGCAACAATATTGGAGTGTTCTTACACTTCCAAGCTGGTCAGAGAACAAAGGAATTGTGGTTCCAAAAGGGTACAAACAGGCATTAAGATCTGAAAAGTTACACTGAAGGCAACTTATAATATAGTTCAATATTGTAGCAATAAGCATACAGTACTGGCATATTCTGCCATGGAGCTCAACCTAAACTGGAAGGTAGTAAGAGCCCAGTTTTATCAGGTACATAATTTATGAATGTGGCTCAGAGAACTCTCACTTAGAAATGCATACTAGGCTGTGATATCATTTTATCTTTATCTTAAAGGCCAGAATTAGAAGATACTGGAGCAGAATTGTCACCAACCCCACAATGTGGTTTCCAGTTTGATATCGTAAATTAGCTAAAACGTAAAATGTCTCTGTGAAGCCAAGGGAAGCTCGTGTAATTTGTATACGAGATTTCTGTTTTCAATTAACTCTTGAACCATTTGATTATCACTTGGGCCTTTGGCTGATAAATGGAGTTTCTTCAGTGGGATGTGTTAATTAATTCATTTACATTCAGTGCTCTTAATGAAGAAGAGGAGTCCAAGCAACACCTCTCTTAAGGCTAGCCAGACATCTGTATCATACATGATAGAAAAAAGCCCCCTCAGGCAAAAAAAATAAAAATAACAACCAACAACAACCCCAACATGTAGTATTGCTGCTGTGAAATCCAGGATGTGGAGTTTATTTCTGTTCTATGTTATTTTTCCAAAAGTAAAGAATGTTATCTCTAGTTCTTGTATTACCAAAAACAATCTCTTGTACTTCCCTTCTGCAAAACATCTACACATTTCTTATTTCTTTAGCTGGCAAAGTGAAGCTTTCTTAGTTAGATCCATAGAGGTAGTCCTTGTATGGATGTAGTCCTCCATTTTAGGTTCATTCAGACCAGTTGTGGGTTGCTCCCGGTTCAGCCCGGTTCTGTGAACCGGTAGTGGTAGCGGCAGGCTCCGCCCACCCACCCGGGATGCTTCTGCGCATGCGCAGAAGCATCGCGCATGAGCGCAAGCACACGCGCAAACCAGTAGCAACAGGTTTTAGAACCCACTACTGATTCAGACCATTCAAAATTGAACAGCCCTCTCTCAACAGAGGGTGAGGCATACGACATCATCTATCTCCAGTCTACAACAAATCCTTTCAGCAGTTCCAAGAAGGCTCCACACCCATTTGCATTACTCAGGTGACCCTGAGGACACAGATAAACTCCCAAGTGGCCTCAACAACTCTCTAAAACAGGGGTGTCAAACTGGCAGCCCATGGGCCAGATGCGTCACACGCAGGCCACGCCCACCCCAGCTCCGCAAAGGGGAAAAACATCACGAAACATCAGATGGAAGAAGTGGGTTTGGAGTGGTTGAATTGGGAGAATGAGGGAGCCGGGGGCAAGGAATAGAGCCTCCTCTGCTGAGTGTGCAAACAGAAGCAGATGGGGGCTCAGATCTGGCCCCCGGTTGGGGGTGAGTGTGGTGCCTTGCATGCCGGGGAGGAGGGGGGCCGTGGGGGTGGGGGGGGGGATCTCTGGGATGTTGGAGAGCTGGAGTATTGCGGTTATGACTGGGAGAGGTAGATATGGCGGGAGCCAAGGGGTAGGCCGCTCTCGGGGAACTAGGACTCGCTGTCTCAAAGGGATTCCTTGTTCCGGCCCCTCTGGGTCTGGTTCACTGGGCTCGTCTCATATTCCTGGTGATTTGGGATGTCAGGGCCCTGGCCTCAGGCTTCTGCTGCTTAATGCCAGGTCGGTTGTTAACGAGGCCCCTCTCGTCCGGGAGTTACTCCTGGAAGAGAGGGCTGACCTGGCATGCATAACCGAGACCTGGCTGGGCCAGGAGGGGGGTGTTCCCCTCTCAGAGATGTGCCCAGAAGGGTTTCAGGTATTGCATCAGCCGCGACTCCAGGGAAGGGGGGGAGGAGCGGCAGTTATTGTCCATAAGAGCCTCTGTCCTCGCAGGATCCCTGCCCCGGAGCTGG
>QLTV01000804.1:886257-912621 GCA_003457575.1 Thermophis baileyi
GCCGGACTACCCCCGCCCTGCTGACCTTCCGGAAAGCGGTGAAGACCTGGCTGTTCCGGCAGGCTTGGGGCTGTTGATCTCGCCTCTGTAATTGGCGAGGTCCGGCCATGAAACGGTATGCATGAGTTTTTAACTGTTTTTAATTGTTTTTATTATGGTTTTTTTAATGGTTTTTTATATTGTTGTGAGCTGCCCAGAGTCCCTTGGGAGTTGGGCGGCATACAAATTTAATAAATAAATAAATAAATAAATAAATAAATAAATAAATAAATAAATAAATGATGTGTGTGAATTGGCTTTANTATGTATCTTTGTGTATGAGTTTTTATCTGTTTTTATCTGTTTTTATTATGTTTTCTTTTAATAGTTTTTTTATATTGTTGTGAGCCGCCCAGAGACCATTGGGAGTTGGGCGGCATACAAATTTAATAAATAAATAAATAAATAAATAAATAAATAAATAAATAAATAAATAAATGATGTGTGTGAATTGGCTTTAAAAAAACGACAGTCTTCAGTCTGTTTCTGTTTTATTTCAGGAATAATATGGTGCCTGTACCCATCCTATTTTCCTCTAGATATATTGAGATTATCACTAAGAATTCCCAGGCAGCATTGCTAACTGGTACAACTGATATGCATAGTTCTTGCACATCCCGAGTGCATCAGATATATGAAGATGGATGTACCTTGGTGGGAGGAAATGCTATAGTGTCTGTTATAATTAAGTGAGAAACTTTTAATTTGCTTAATTTGACAAATTAACCAGTCATGCACCGTTGATCTCTGGAGATAGGGAAGGAGACTTAAGAAAATAATGTTGAGGATAATGCTGCAAGTCTTGGTGGGCATAGAAATGTTTTTTATTTGGGTATTTTTGGCCTTTGCGGCTTCTAAGCAGCAATAATAAATATAAGATCTCATTTCAGTAAAAGCCATTTTACCGGCACAAAGCACAGGACAGAGAGCAATGTGTACTTCTTTGTATAGGTTCACATAATTCTTAAAACTTTTAGGAAAAGAGCACCCAAAATAAGTGGAATTTTAAGCAGCCATTAAAACACCAGTCGTAATACAGCCATAGGCAGATCAGCTGGGAAAGAGTTCCACAAATACAGACCAGCAGTGTAAAAAATCCTTCTCTCTTATATCTGTCTACTTCACAGTTGTTAAATGTAAGCCTGCACATGAAAGCTGATTTTTAAAATGGGAGCAAGTTCATTTAATCCAAGGGAGGAGAACCCATAATCCATTGGCTGTATGCAATCCCCTCCAAGCCTTTGATGTGGCCTCTAGAATTGTCTCCTACTTTGATGCTATATTTCTAGCAATGGCTTCAATTAAAAATTTGCTGTCAACTTTCTGGAGTGCTTTGGGCACTGGTTTACCACCAGAATATTGACATTTTACCACTGCCTTCACCTTACCCCACTTCCTAAGCAAAACTATCTATACCACCCGCTAGACAAAAAGATCTTCCTTGACACTGCCACAAAAATACTGTTTGTCTCATGATAACATTTTCTTTGAAATTCCCTCTCTTTTCTCAATTCCCACACGGCCACTGAATCTCTAAAGCACCACTGATTGATGCTTCATTTCCACCTGAAATACATCATCTTCAGCATCACTGTCCATCATTTTCCAGGTTTTAACCCACCCTGTTAAGCAGAATGTGAGGGAGTGAAGTTGGGGTTGCTGTCTGCTTTTTTCAAAGGTAGCTGTAGTCATGCAGAAAAATCCCCCCCTCCTTCATGCATTCAGACATTCATTCATACATTTGCTAACAAGCATCCAAGCCAGTGCTCTGGTTGCCTGTGATAGTTGAGCCACACCCTGGCATTTTCAAAGATGGGGCATTGTCCTAAGCCAGCTTATCCCGTGGTCCAGGCTCTTAACTTAGAAAAGCAAATGTTAAGACAGAGTGAGAGGCGCATACAGTATGTAGCAGAAAAAGGTGAACAAATAGCCTACAGGTAAGAAAGTGGAGGTAACATCTGGAGATTGGCAACTATTACAAGCAGTCAAGAGGACTTTCATTCAACTGCTAGGATCACAAGCTATGGTGAGGAGCATATCCTAGTGGGAGTCTTGCTTGGAGCTTTGCTGGGAGCTCAATGGTGACTAGAAAAGGAGACACCACACTGAAGCAATACTTCATCCCAATTAGGGTACGAATATTTCTAAAAAAGGCAACAGTTGTTTGCTACTTTAAAGATTTTCAGATTTTTGTTTAAATCGAGAATAATTGTTGCAATAAAGTATTGTGAAATTTTTTTGCTGCATTGTGTTGTATCCAGTCTTGGTAGAGCAAAGAACCTCCACAGGCTGCTACATGTCTTTGTCTAACTCTATTCTTGCCCTAAAATGCAATAACAGAGATTCTGAATTTTGATGAAAGAGAATGGTATTTTTTCACAGTTGAAGATCCTGAGGACTGCAGCAAGTATTACTGATGATCAGAAGCAATAGCAATACCACTTAGACTTATATACTGCTTCACAGTGCTTTACAGCTCTCTCTAAGTGGTTTACAGAATCAGCATATTGCCCCCAACAATCTGGGTCCTCATTTTACCGACCTTAGAAGGATGGAAGGCTGAGTCAGCCTTGAACCGGTGAGGATCAAACTCCTGGCAGTGAGCTGAATTAGCCTGAAATACTGCATTCTAACCACTGTGCCACCATGGCATCAGAAGGTAATATATAAACTAATTAAGTACCACTACTATGTGTGTGTATATGTGTATGTGAGTGTGCCCTCAACTCAATTTTGACTCCTGGTTGAAAAGTCTCTGAGGGTTGTTGTTGTTTTTTTAGCAAGTTTTAGCAAGTCCTTGGCCACTGCCTTCATCCTAGGGCTGAGAGAGAAAAACTAGGCCAGGATCACCCAGGTAGTTTTGTGTGGGACTAGAACTCAGTCTCTTCCAATTTCTGTGCCTTAATTACTACACCAAACTGGCTCTCTCCTACTTTACATAGAGTCATTTATTACCCCCACTGTATTCTTATTCAACCTGATCCATCTTTTAGAATATGGCCTTCCTCATTGTAGTAGACTGATTTTGGCCATTAGCCCTCACTAAATGTTAATTGTATTATGCAGTTGATCTTTCTAATAAACTGATACAAAAGCATTAATGCTTAAAAAAAAACAGTACTTCCACTTTAATCTGGGACAGAAAATGTTCAGATGATCAGTACAGCCGATGGAATATCAGTTGTACAATTTCCACTGACTGCCTACGCTTCTTTAGAAATCTTTAGATGGTCAACTTTTACATCATTTGAAATGTTCAGAACCTCTTCGTTGGCCCCAAAATTAGTGATGAAAGAGCAGATGAGAGAATGGAAAATATTTAAGGCTGGATTTTCTGCATAGAAGTGCACAGAAGTATTTTCAAAAATCTCCAGATATGTTTTGTGCGTCTGTGTCATATTGCATTATGGTTTACAAATACAATAGTTGGATCTTGCCAAGCCATGAACAAACAAGCCATATAGCAGCTTAAATTACTGTATGAAGCCTAACAATGAACCAAGGTACCTGACTTTAGTAAGTACTATCTCCTAATTTATCTATCACTTAGGAAATGTTAGTATTTGCTGCAGAAAAAACATGTGAGATTTGCTTTGTTTGACATATATTCCGTGGTGTACATAGGGCCATGTACACAGCAATTTTGCTCTGTATTTTCTTTGCAACAGTTTTATAAGATTGTTTGAGTTAAAAAATATTTGGCTCAAAGTTTCCCAGTGAGTTTCCATGACTGAGATGGATTACAACTTGAGTTTCCCTCATTGGGTTGAACATCCTAACTATTTTCCCACACTAATGGGTGTCTCCAAATTACAACTGTCCAAAATGATCCTTCTGTTTTGAATGCTATACATTGTCTTGGTATCTCTTCCTTCCTTTATCAATAGCGTATTTATGGAAAAAAATAAACAATTTGTTAAAGCAGAAAGTTTAATTATTTTTGTTTCCTCTTTTTTAATATGGTCAAATTAACACAAGAACCCAAATTCAAAATCCTGCCTGATTCAATGGAGCCATAATAGTGGAGAGGTACAAAATAACCAGGTGTGCATCTAATAAATCTCCCTCAAAGTGCTTAATTTGGACTTAAGCTCACTTATTTGTTTGAGCTTTGATTTCATCAGAGTTTTTAAAGTTTGTTTTTAATACCTCATACTAATTTGTGTGTGACATAAAAATCATCCAGCTATGGGTTTTCAAAAGTGATTCAGAAGGTCAGCAGAAGATAAGAATTCACAGGTGTTTTTTTTAACACTTTGTAATCACTGCTTATTTCTGCTGGAATGCTTATGCAACAAAATTCATTGACAGATTTCTGATGCTCTACTACTATAATAATTTAGATTGTATAATTTCCTATAAATGTCTTCATTTGCCCTGCTTTAGTTTGAGCTCTAGCAGAATTGTCCACCTCAGCAGCAATTAGCAATAGCAATAGCACTTAGACTTATATACCGCTTCATAGTGCTTTTACAGCCCTAAGCGGTTTACAGAGTCAGCATATTGCCCCCAACAATCTGGGTCCTCAATATTAATATATATATTTATATTATGATTAATTGTGGCTAAATAATGTTATGAATTAGAAAATAGAATAACCATTGTTTATTCTTTAGCAACCCAAAGAATGTCTACTTTGTGAAAATCAGTTTGAGGTTTTATCCTAAATGAGGAACAAAATACCTCTGATTGTTTAACACAAAGGTGGAGAACTCAGCAGTACAGGTAGTCCTCAACTTATGACCACAATTAAGCCCAAAATTTCTGTTGCTACATGTTAAGTGAGTTTGCCCCATTTTACAATTTTATTTTTGCTACAGTTTTTAAGTGACTCATTGCAGCTGTTAAGTTAATAACACAGTTGTTAAGTGAATCTGGTTTTCCCATTGACTTTGTTTGCCACAAGGTTGCAAAAGGTGATCACCTGACCGCAGGACACTGTAACTACCATAAATATGAGTCAGTTGCCAAGGATCTGAATTTTGATCATGTGACTATGGAGATGCTGCAACAGTCGTAAGTGTGAAAAACGGTCATAAGCCACTTTTTCAGTGCCGTTGTACCTTCAAAGCAGAGGTGGTATTCAGCCAGTTCAGACCGGTTCAGGCAAACCAGTAGTAGCGACCTCACCCACCCGCCCACCTGCCCCGGCGCTATGCCGTTCTTATTTAGGCACATTTTGAAGCCGCGCGCATGCATGCAAGTCGCACGTGCGAGCAAAGTGCATGCGCAGAAGGCCACGCATATGCGTGGAAGGCACACGTGCGGCCGAAGCGAGTGTGTGTGCATGCGCACTCACATTTGCAAACCGGTAGGGAAAGTAAGTGAATACCACCTCTGCTTCAAAGGGTCAGTAAACAAACTGTTGTAAGTCAAGGATACCTGTATATTTAATTTCCACCATATTATTCAAGGGACAAATCATATCAAAAGGTAGGGAATTTATTAGGGAGGAAACCATGCCCTCTTAGGTAACCTATCATTTAATCAAAGAGTTGGTCCCAACCTCACCTCACCCTCCATTTGATTGGACTAATTCAAAGATCCCAAACAGAAGAGATAGTATTAGCTCTTGTTACCTTAATTCCCTAATGGTCAGTGATGGATGATGCAAAGCTGAAGCTATCAGTGATGAAAGAAGGCCATGGCTTGGGAGTGAGGGTGGAGGACAATTTGACTTATAGCCTGAAAACCAAATGTTCTGTATTAGACCTATGGATTAAAAGCTCATCATTGATGATTTATTAAAAACAAAACAAAAAAGATTTCCTCAAAATTAAGCAACTTCTTCTTAGACTTATCCATCTACCCAGCCATCTTTGAAGGCAGATTCTACGTAGGCTTCCGCCCTGAACAACAGCTTTATTACCTAATCACATTTCTTTTGAAGTTTTTTCCTCAAACTTGTTTAAAGAATAACTTGATAACAATGTAAAAGTATATGTGTGTGAAGGTTTCCATAAATTGCTCCTTATATGCTTCTGGTTACATAACGTAAGAAGAACCATAAAAAGTCGATTCAAATGGTCATTTTCAAAACTTTGATGTGGTTAGTTCTGTGATCATCAGGAATAATGATCAAATACTTGAAGCATCAAAGATAAAGTCTCATGTATTGATTAGAAATATAATGGTTATATCTCCCATTACTTTTTAGTGGCATTTTTATGAAAGAAAAATATATTCTGTAGTGCTAAAAGAAAACTACAAACAGATTAGGCTTGTTCAGGTATTTATTTGAATCAATATTTACTTATTTGAAAGGAGACTCTACTGACATAGATGGATTTTTTAAAAAGTAAAAGTAATGTATAAAACATACCTAGTATCAAGTACCTTGAATAACAAAGATAAAATGGCATTGCATGATAAAGTGGATGCAAATTTTCAAAGAAACAATTACATTACAACAAAGCGAGAAAAAATTATGACAAAATCAATACAGTTTAGCCCAAGCTCTAGTTTAAGAGAAAATTGGTACAAAATAGAAGTTTACAGATGGTATATAATTCTCTCAGTAAAAGTAGTCCCTGCTTAACAATCATTTGTTCAACGACCAAAGTTATGATGGTGCCGCCGAACAAATAGTACTTACAGTCGGTCCTCAAAGTTATAGCCCTTGCAGCACCCCCATGATTGTGTGAAAATTTGGGTGCTTGGCAGCCTGCTTTCATTTTACAACCATAGTGTACACTTCAACTCCCCCCATTTGCCTATCTAAACCCCATCTCTGTCCTTCTGGCAATCCTGCACTCGACTATCTGCTACCCCTCCCAGATGACCTTCACCATCTTCCTCCTCCTCCTGATTTCCGAAAAAATTGCAGACTACAGGAACCATTTGCAGTTTGCGATGCAGGCAACACAGACTCAATCCCCAACAACAGTCAATCCCCCTGTCAATCCCCCTGTCTTCAACAGTCAAGGGACACAGGGCAGAAAACATCCTGCAGCCAAGAAGGCTCCACACCCATTTGCACTACTCAGGTGACCCTGAGGACACAGATAAACCTCCAAGTGGCCTCAATGACTCTCTAAAAGAATGCAAATGACCAGCTGTCTGCAAAGTGTATAAATCCTTCCATTCCTCATCATCCAGTCAGAGCTGAAGAAGCTTCTTGGATGAGAAGTGAAACGTCTTCAAAAAAGAAAGAAAAAACAATAAAGTCCAGTTGCCTTTTGAAAGAGCACCTTTGGGACAACCATGGCCTGGATGATTGAGAATCTCCATAGACTTTTAGTTATGCACTTTGGGATGAACACCCTTCGAATGGTGTGGAAATATGAACGGATTTCCAGAAAAACTGCAGACTACAGGAACTATTTGCACTTCAGTTTGAGATCCAGACAACTCAGACTCATCCTCAACAGCCTTTGCTTGTTTTCAACAGTGAAGGTACACAAGGCAGAAAACATCCTGCAGCCAAGAAGGCTCCACACCCATTTGTACTACTCAGGTGACCCTGAGGACACAGATAAACCTCCAAATGGCCTGAAGGACTCTCTAAAAGAATGCAAATGAGCAGCTGTCTGCAAGGAGTATAAATCCTTCCATTCCTCATCATCCAGTCAGAGCTGAAGAAGCTTCTTGGATGAGAAGCAAAACGTCTTCAAAGAAAAAACAAGGAAGTCCAGTTGCCTCCTGAAAAAAACACCTCCTACTGATGAGGCATACCCAATGTGATGTCTCTCTGAGGTCTTTGTCTATTAACTGGAACCAGATCTGCCATTGCTAACTAATGCAGTCACATGATGTTTTGCTTAATAACCTCTTTGCTTAGTGAGGGAAATTCCAGTCCCAGTTAGGGTTGTTAAGCAAGGACTATCTGTACAATAAAAAAAAAATTCTGAAAATGTTGTGATACAGAAGGAACACTAGCAATATGTGGTGATCATATAAAAACTCTCAAAAGTACTGGGGAAAAATACATAGTACTGTTTTTAAAAGAAATTTATGGAAAATTTGAACTGAAACCTCAGAGACTTTTTTATTAGGAATTGTTGCAGAATGCATAAAAATGTGTTATAATCTAAAATATATGCTAATGATCATCACCATCTTTGGCTCAACATTGGAAAAGAGACACTTTGATTATTTCAGACTGGGGAACCCAATTTTGGGAATATGCAGCAAGGACAAAATTAACAGTATATGTTCAGAACAGAAGCTCAATCAAATTAATGCAAACTGGCTCCCCTTTATATTGTATATCATGCAACAAGGCAAACTTAGAATAAGAGGAAATCAATTGACATAAGGACTGTAATCAGAAATAATTCCAATGTTTATAAACACATTAATTGAAATTATCAGCTCAAGTACAATTGGAGGAAATTCGAAATTAAGTTGTTTTGTAATAATGTTTTTATTTTTGTTTTTTGCAGTAGTGTTTTCATTGGTTTTTCTTTTTCTTGTTTTCTCCCTTTTTCTCTTTTTGTATGATTATACAGATATTTCTCGACCTACAACAGTTCATTTAGTGACTGTTCAAAGTTACAATGGCACTGAAAAAGTGACTTATGATCGTTTTTCACAGTTACGACCTTTGCAGTATCCCCGTCCTCACATGATCAAAATTCAGACACTTGGCAGCTGACTCATATTTATGATGGTTGCAGTGTCCAGGGGTCATATGACCACCTTTTGCAACTTTCTGACGAGCAAAGTCAATGAGGAAGTCAGATTCATTTAACAACTGGGTTACTAACTTATCAGCGGTGATTCACTTAACAATTGTGGCAAGAAAGGTTGTAAAATGGGGCAAAATACACTTAACAAATGTCTCACTTAACAATAGAAATTTTGGGCTCAATTGTGGTCGTAAGTCAAGGACTACCTGTATGTGCATTTATCCACAGAATGATAATTAATGATCATATTAATATCTTGTTCAGATTTTTTTACTGATAAAAATGTATTGAGTTCTACATGATCATTTAACAAACTACCATGCTTCAGATTTTATCATAGTTCTAAATTGCCTGTTTATTTACTGATGTTTTCATATGTAATTTTCTACTTTTCTTCTTTTTCCCCCCTGTAATTTATTTATTTTCTTCCAATGTTTTAATACATAGAAAATTAGAAGACAAATACTGATGGAAATGTCTCTTGTACAGTATATGCAGAAGACATAGAAAGCTAGTGAAGTTGACTCTTCAAAAGGGCTCAGTATACTTCTGGTGTAAGTATGAGGCATTCATTGGCATCAGGAAACAACGTTAAAAATATATTTTGAATTGTTGATCAAAGAGTCATGTTCCTTTGAGATATTGCAGCCCTTTCAACTGCAATATGCAAGTCACCTTTACATTGTAGGAAATCGAGTAAGATGACAGGGATATTATAATGTAGACAATATGAAACATATGTAGTGCTGGACTAATGTGTAAAAGGTCATGGCATTTTCGTTTCTCACATGACATTAAAAAGGCCAAGCAAAATATCACCTTCTAGGATCAGATGTTTGCATCATAAATGGAACAGCTTCAGAAGCACTTTTCCCCCCCTTAAGCTCACAATTTATTGTTATTACTTTGGCTTAATGTTTTAAATTGTGCCTATTTTTAACTGTGATACATTTTTTTTTTATCCATGGCTAAGCAACATCTGCAAGCTTGATGCATATGAGATCAATAAACAGGCAAATTTTTTAGTGTTTTTGAATTTGTTAGTTAATCTGTTCATAGTGTATAAAATGGTTGTTCTTCTGAACAACCATAGCACAAGAGTGTTCTGCCCCAGCGACGAGCCACCAATAATACGCACACACAAACTGCAAAACACTGTTCGTTTACTAATAATAAAGGTCTCCTAATAACTTCTTAGGAGTCGTTGAAAACAAAATAAAGGCAGAAGAGTCTTTTTTCAAACCCCCGCTGTTAATGTACAGTCTTAACAGCTGGCTGGAGTCCAAGAGATAAGTCTTACTGTATCTGGCAATACTCCCAGAGCTAGGAATTCAGGAAACAAGACTCGTACTGGAACAAGAACCGAGCAGACTGGAGTCACAAAGATCAAGAGTAATAATAAACGTTGTTTCCAGCAACGAGGCTACGCGTGGTCAGGGCTTAAATAGTCTAAGGGTGTGGCCACTTAGCCTGCAGCTCTACTCTCAAGGAGACCTCCTCCTGAGTAGCCACTCTTGTCTTCTAGCAGCCCTGCGTGCCCGAGCATCGAGAAGAAGAGGCTCCTCCTCTTCTTCTTCGGCCCTGATGGACTCCTCAGGAGGTACAGAAGGCCCTGGTTGACTCTCAGCCTCTGGCACTGAGTCCTCTCCAACCTCCTCGCTCTCTGACTCGGGTGCCAGGTGCATGGGCCGACGGTACCTCGCCACAACTGCCTCATCATCCTCGGGATCCATGATCAACTGCACCGGATGCTGGCGGGCCACAACAAAGAGAAGCGAGCACTCCGCAAAGCCAGAGCTGCAAATGCTGCAACAATGGTGCCCACACATGTCTGCCCGACATGTGGCAGAACATTTCATGCCCGTATAGGCCTTACCAGCCACCTGTGGACACATCGTGGACAGCCCACAACCTGTTAGATGTCAAGCTCCTCTTTGAACACAATGGACGAACATCATCAGTATATAAAATAATAATTTCATATAATGGAAACAGAACATGCTTATATTAAAAATCAGGGCTCATACTTGGACTGAAGTGTCCTAGAGTAGTAATTTTATCCCATTTCAGCTGGTACATTTGAAGATATAAAAATTTGATTAGAAACTGGATTGAGGTTTATTCAGAGTTACACTGATTTAGGACTAATTCATTAATTACTTTCAAAAAACTGATGCTCTTCTCTTTTAAAAAGGCATTTTAATACATTCTTTCAAGGTCAAATTTTAATAGTTTAAATATTTTCATAAAGGTTTTCTGCTGTTTTCATGCTTTCATATATGTAAACAATCCATGTTCTTTTTTTACCCAAATATTCCCCCACCTAAAAGTTTGATGTAACCCGTAGAATCTTTTTTTCACTGTGATGACAAATTGTTTGAAAATAATGACTGTGAAAGATGTGAAATCAGAAGTAGAAACAGGATGATAAATGTTTCCAGCACAAACTGCCTATAGCAATATATTGATTTGCTAAATGACCTTGGTGTTTGTTTAAAGACTGCTGCATTCACTTACAATTGTGGCATTCACTTAATGACCACCATAAAAGTGTTAAAATCATATCCAATCATGTGGGTGCCTCAACTTACAACTCTCCTGACTTACAAAAGAAATTCCTGGCTCCATTATATTCATACATTAAGTACTACTTTCATTTCAAAATGTAGTGAAACTGAACATAGCCAGGTTTAATATGTTCTTCTAATACACCAGGGGTGGGTTCTAACTTACCTCGCTGCCGGTTCGCTTCCTCCCACGCTACGTGGCCGCACTGCGTGGGGGCCCACAAGCTTTGCACACGTGTGCATGCGCAGTGCCGAAAAATCCAAAAAAAAATCCCCCCCAAAAAAGCCAAAAACAAGATGGTGACACATGCGCAGTGCCGGAAACTCGGCTTCTGTGCATGCGCAGAAGAAAAAAAAAACCGGAAAAAAATTCAAAAAAAAATTCAAAAAAAAAAAGAGAAGGCGGCGCCCACGGACCGGCACCGACAGAACCGGTTCCGTGACATCACTATGACGTCACCAGTGGGTTGCTACCAGTTCGGGCAAACCGGTCCAAACCGAGAGGAACCCACCTCTGTAATGCACTACAAGTATCTTACTGTTTGGCAAGAGGTTGCATAAAGTAGAAGCCTAAGGAAATGAAAGAGCTCCTTGAGTATTTCAAAACACTGTGCTGAGCATTCAGATTCAAGCTCATTGAAACGTAACTTAAAGATATACAAAGCAAACACGGTAAATATTTGAACAGATTTTTAAAAAACACACGCATTCAAATTATCTTTGTGTGAGAAATTTTGATCATGAATATGCTTGAGGAGGGCGGTAGAAGAACTTTTTTTTTTCCAGTACCCAATTGACTTCTGCTGACAAGGTTGGAAATGAACAAAATGTAGATTCCCACCTTTTATCTTCTTTCTTTGTTTATAAGAAAAGAAAAAGCTGAAAGGAAAATCTTAGCGCTGAAAAATAAGCTCTGCAGTTGGGAACAATACAGGAAGATGTATTGTTTAAAGCTGTGTACCCAACAGATGAAAGATGGTAGTCTCCCAAAGGTTAGGGTTAGGGTTAGGGTTAGGGTTAGGGTTATTTATTATGATAAATAGAAAAACTCACAGGAAGTACCTTAACTAGTCAAGTCCTAATTTAAAGATTAAATAACATTATAAAAGATAAGCAGCAACCAATACAGATCTTTTGGCATCAATGCAATTGATACTAGGCTACAGTTAGCAGCCTAACAGGATATATTTAGCATCAACTGAAGCTTCCAAATAGCTATATACAGAGTACAGGGGTCTAAATGTGAGGTGACTAGGCAGGAGTAAACAATGCCAGATTAAGCACAACTATTCAAATGAACTAATTACCAAGCTACAATCCTTATCTTTCAGGAAAATAAAGCCTACAGTGCGCAAAACTGATTGAAATCATAGTCTCCAAGTATGATTGACAGTTCATCTACCATTTATGAGGTTTAATTTTAGTTTGTTCACTATATTCATTCCACCATCAAGCCAAATAATGTTGCTTCCATGGTTTTGAGTATCAGAGACATCGATTCTCTTAACTCTAGCTAAAATAGCTTCATCCTCATATTGCTATACATAGCCCTGATTTTTCTGCAGTGTAAAAAAGGAATAATTTCACTTTGTCAGAGATACTTCCCATAGTATGATTTAATTTAATATTAGAGCAAATATTTACAACTGAACAGAGAGATAACAAGGTATCCCTTCCAACACACACTTCAGAGTATCCCACTAATATTAAAATCATACTTTATAGGATCCTGAGCCAGATCAGTGAGTAGATAAAGTATAGGTAGCCCTCAACTTACAACAGTTTGTTTACAACTTTGTTCAAAGTTACAACCGCACTGAAAAAAGTGATTTATGACCATTTTTCACACTTAGGACCATTGTAGCATCCCCACAGTCATGTGATTTACATTCAGATGCTTGACAACGGTCTCACATTTATGAAGATTGCAGTGTCTTGCAGTCATGTGATCCCTTTTGCGATCTTCTGAAAAGCAAAGTAGAATAGAATAGAATAGAATAGAATAGAATAGAATAGAATAGAATAGAATAGAATAGAATAGAATAGAATAGAATAGAATAGAATAGAATAGAATAGAATAGAATAGAATAGAATAGAATAGAATTCTTTATTGGCCAAGTGTGATTTGACACACAAGGAATTTGTCTTTGGTGCATATGCTCTCAGTGTACATAAAAAGACAAGATACATTCGTCAAGAATCATGAGGTACAACACTTAATGATTGTCATAGGGTACAAATAAGCAATCAGGAAACAATCAATATTAATATAAATCATAAGGATACAAGCAAAAAGTTACAGTCATACAGTCATAAGTGGGAGGAGATGGGTGATAGGCATGATGAGAAGACTAATATTAATAGTAATGCAGCCTTGGTGAATAGTTTGACAGTGGTGAGGGAATTATTTGTTTAGCAGAGTGATGGCGTTCAGGGAAAAACTGTTCTTGTGTCTAGTTGTTCTGGTGTGCAGTGCTCTATAGCGTTGTTTTGAGGGTAGGAGTTGAAACAATTTATGTCCAGGATGCGAGGGTCAGTAAATATTTTCACGGCCCTCTTTTTGACTCGTGCAGTATACAGTTCCTCAATGGATGCAGGGGTAAATGGGGAAACCAGATTCACTTAACAATTGTGTTATTAATTTAACAACCGCAGTGATTCACTTAACAAATGTGGCAAAAAAAGTCATAACATGGGGGAAAACTCACTTAACAAATTTCTCACTTAACATAAATTTTGGGCTCAATTGTGGTTGTAAGTTGAGGTCTACCTGTACAAGACTGAATAGCTTATCTTGATGAAGGGATCATATTATTGCCTTATAAAACATTAGGATTACTCTTACCTTGATGTAATTTTATCATGCCTATTATAGAACATAAACAACTCAAACCATCTAACCCTATATGGGGCAGCATATGCATCTTCAGAGAATGCAGGCCCAATGTAGGCAATATAAAACCTATCACACTGAATGGCTAAATGCACTGAAGCAGGCAACATATGGAAAAAATAACATTTAGAAATGTAGCCTGTCAAAACAATATGTTTTGATTGCTAACCCTTGGACTTGATTTAGCATAGCTCATACCATTTGATAATCAAGCACAATAAAGTGCAACAACATCAATCTCGCCATGCCCAAGAGAGAATGGAATATTCTTCTTTGAATGTTGTACTCAGCTTTCTGCCATATGCTTCCATTGTCCAATGGATTCTAAATGTTACCCTTTTCCTTTATTTCCCTTAAGTAGTATCCTCCTAAATGTCTTATTCAGCTGCATGCCATATTGTACAGTCTACAAGTTTGCCTGTTATTAATGATGTGATTAGGCCTAATCAATGAGAAAATTCTCAGGTAACAGAACTGCTGCTAATTCATTTCTACCGATTCAATCAGGCTGGATTTGCATGTTGCATTGCTAATGGTTCTGGAACTTATCTAGAAGAACAGGCATCCTGGTAGGACAGCATAAGCTATCATAAATGATATTATCTATACACTGAGTAGTGCCAAACTGCATTACAAGTCACAGTAGACAAATATTCCACAGATGAAAATTACCTTTCTAAAGTGATCTTAAATTGGGGAAAATGGAAGACACATCTTGGGAGGAAATAAGAATTAGTTCAACTATGAGCTGCGGTGGCGCAGTGGTTAGAGTGCAGTACTGCAGGCTACTTCTGCTGATCACTGGCTGCCAGCAGTTTGGCAGATCGAATCTCACCAGGCTCAAGGTTGACTCAACCTTCCATCCTTCCGAGGTCGGTAAAATGAGGACCCAGATTGTTGGGGGCAATATGCTGATTCTGTAAACTGCTTAGAGAGGGCTGTAAAGCACTATGAAGCGGTATGTAAGTCTAAGTGCTATTGCTATTGCTAACTTCAAAATCCATTGTTCATTGTGGGTGCATGTGATACACACACAAACAACTGCCTGGACAAGTCTCTGTAGTTTTCTTGAAAAGATTTTGGAAGTTGTTTGCCCTTGCCTCCTTCCTGGGGCTGAGAGAGAATGACTAGCCCAAGATCACCCAGCTGGCTTTGTGTCTAAGGCAGGACTAGAACTCACAGATTTCTGGTTTCTAGCCTAATGCCTTCACCACTACACCAAGCTGGCTTTCATTGTATAATAAACCTAATGAATAAAAGAATGTCACCTGCCTAAATAGCAGTTTTAAATTACCAACTGTTTTTAAATAATTCTCAATTAAAGTTATCACTCTTCATACATTTTAAAGGCAATGTGTTTGTGGGGGTAAGGAAAAGAAGTGAAATGAAGGAATTTCTTCATTATATATTTAACAAGACTTCTACCATTGAGGACTAGAATAGAATAACATAGTTGGAAGGGACCTTGGAGGTCTTCTAGTCCAACCCCCTGCTCAGGCAGGAAACCCTATGCTATTTCAGACAAATGGTTGTCCAATCTCTTCTTAAAAACGTCCAGTGTTGGAGTATTCATAATTTCTGGAGGCAAGTTGCTCTACTGATTAATTGTTCTAACTATCAGGAAATTTCTTCTTAATTCTAGGTTGCTTCTCTCCTTGATTAGTTTCCCTCCATTGCTTCTTGTCCTGCCCTTCTTGTCCTGTGCTTTGGAGAAGAGGTTGACTCTCTCTTCTTTGTGGCAACCCCTGAGATATCAGAACACGGCTATCCTTCTTTTCATTAAAGTTTATTCTCATATACAGACTCTGTGAGATAGACACACTCATAAACTTTTAGCAAGAGCAGGTAAAGAAAAGCTCCCTAAGTTAATTCTTTTACATTGGAGAAGAAAAATGGCAATGATTTCTTCAGGCTCAGTAGTGCTTTTAAAAAAAATCACTGCATAATCACTTACTGACCAAATATGTGGGAAATGAGTGGCTATTTACCTGGAACCATAAAGCATCCAAGGCAAGGATTCTCAGTGCCCTTTTAGTGCATTGCAGTTTTTTTTAATGCAAGGCATTTCAGTCAAGCAATATATGTCTCTTTGTTGCACTTTGTTCCCATTAAAATAGTATTGTTCCCATTGAAATAGTATTCTAATACATGAGAATTTACCAATAGTAATTATATATAAAGTTCTGTCATTGTGCCATTTTAAAAAAACATTGTTGCATGCACATATATAATAGATATATAAAGTCACCTGGAAAAGATAAGAAAACATAACCTGATGTACAGGGGTGAAATTCAAATTTTTTCCCTACCGGTACTGTGGGCGTGGCTTGGTGGGCGTGGCAGGGGAAGGATACTGCAAAATCTCCATTCCCACCCCACTCCAGGGGAAGGATGCTGCAAAATCCCCATTCCCTCCCCACTCCTGGGGGAAGGATATTGCAAAATCTCCATTCCCACCCCACTCTGGGGCCAGCCAGAGGTGGTATTTGCCAGTTCTCCGAATTACTCAAAATTTCTGTTACCAGTTCTCCAGAACCTGTCAGAACCTGCTGGATTTCACCCCTTCTGATGTAGCTTAAAAGCATCTTAGTACTTAGTACTGTCTCGGGTCAAGTAGAAATAAAAAAAAATAAGTCTGATGGGCAACAAAGCAAGAAAACCAATGAGAAATCTTGATCTGGGACCAAAGAAATTGACAATCTAACATAGCCTCCCCTGTTTTAGTCTTCTGTAAAGCTTTGAATATTAGGCTTTTCCCCCAAGGGCTGGGATAAGATTGGGTAATTACACATTAGAAGTCTGATTGGCACCAAGCCTTTGTTGTTTTTAATGCTCAAATTTTATAGTTTTAGATGATTTTAGATGTTTTAACTTTTTATTGGAGTTGCCCATAGTTGGTTAGGAGATGGTAGGCTATATACATGAGAAAGAAAGAAAGAAAGAAAGAAAGAAAGAAAGAAAGAAAGAAAGAAAGAAAGAAAGAAAGAAAGAAAGAAAGAAAGAAAGAAAGAAAGACCTAAACCATTATATAGAACAATGGTTCATAGAAAACTGGGCAAAGTATTAGTAAGGAATTGATGGGAAAGTGTCAGAGTGCTGGATTTCATGTCTAAAACATTTATGCTACTTATCACAAAAAGAATGGAATGGGCTTGGGAGAGATAAACAGGACTTGGAGATATGTTAAATGGCATTGAGATTCTAATTGGAACCAGTTGTTTGTGCTATGTGTTCTATCCATGGTCTTGAGTTCAATTTTCATTCTTCAAAATCTAATCCTTTTTTATAACACTGTGTGGATAAAACCATATCTAGGACAACTCATCATGGCCAACTCACCATGCCAACTTGTCACAAGACAATTCAAAGTTGTGTTAATCATTTCATTCAGTTACTTTTATTACTGGTGACTGCATTTTCGTTGAAATTATTGTAACTCTTGTATTGACTTAATTATTCTTATCTTATTATGGCCATGGTTCCATTAAAATTAATTTAACTTTTGTATTTGTTGAATTGTCCTGTGGCGAGTTATCCCACGGTGAGTTGGAGGAAGGACAAGTTGGCCATGATGATTTGCCTCATTCTGGATAAAGCCTATATGGCTTATTTTTTTCACAATATCATGCACTCCTTCCTTCCCTCCTTCTTCCTTCCTTCCTTCCTTCCTTCCTTCCCTCCTTCCTTCCTTCCTTCCTTCCATCCATCCTTCTTTCCTTCCTTTCTTCCTTCCTTCCTCCCTCCCTCCCTCCCTCTTTCTTTCTTTCTTTCTTTCTTTCTTTCTTTCTTTCTTTCTTTCAATACCTTTACTAAGTTTCAAAAACAAAGATTTAAATATAAACTAACATAGGGGGAAAAGGGAAGAGAATAACAGGACAGGTTAAAAGTGGAAAATGCATCAGATTAATCTATAACAAAAGTGAAGTCCAACTTAATTCAGTATAGAGATAATGTGATGCAATAAACTCTAATTTAAATGAATAATCAATATTTAAACTATCTTAAAATACTAATAAACATTCTAAAATACTATATTCATGTTATATGATGTTTTCATCATAATATTATGTTCTTCTCTTAATTTTAATCTAACACATAATCATAATAAATTAGCAAATATGAATAGCCATATTTTTTTTAAAAAAACCCACAATCTCTCTAGTCAAATCAGATTTAATCCTCAAATCCCTTAGTCAAAAGTTGTTTTTCTCCTTATCTTGTAAGAAATCTAACATTTTCAAATAGTGAGAAGTTTAGTCAGATTATTGTCTCTAAGCAAAGCAGTCAATTTCACCATCTCAGCTAACTCTTATTAGTTTTAAAATCCATTCTTCCATTGTAGGTTTTTACTCCTCTTTCCATTTTTGGGCATATAATAACCCTGCAGCTGATATTATATATAAAAACAAAGTCCCGTGTTTTTTTCCAGCTGGTTATCTGCCAGAAAACTTCAGGTTTCAATTTTACATCCAGAAGACCTTCATGCTCTTAGTTATCCAATATATCAGCATTTCCTCGACACTATTAACTATCTCTCAGCAGTGTTAATATATTGTGTACGTGTTGACTGTGAAAAAGCATCAGTTTTATAATTTTGTATACACAGCCCACTAGAATGGAAAGGCAGGGTATGATACGGGTCAGATCAATTAAGGAAGTACATCTGGTGGGACCACAAGAAAGGGTCTCCTTGATAGTGGTCCCCTCTTTATCATCTCCCCTGAGCAGTAGTGGGTTCTAAAACCCGTTGCTACTGGTTCGCGCGTGCACTGTTTCTGTGCAGAAGCGTCCTGGGTGGGTGGGCGGAGCATCCCGGGCAGGTGGGCAGAGCCTCCCACCTCCGCTGCTACCGGTTCTAAGAACCGGGCCGAACTGGAAGCAACCCAGCGCTGCCCCTGAGATACAGTTGGCTGGAAACCTATTGCTTTTCCAAAAGGACTTAAAATGTGGTTTGGTCAGGCCTGGGGACCCTGAATGGAAATGGAATTGATCAACTGATTAACTTGACTATGTTGCTGCGGTCATGGGGGGTGGGGGTGGGGGGGAGGGTTTGTGGGTTTTTAAGTTGTAATTTTTAACATTGTAAGCCGCCCAGAGTCACCTGTGTGAGCTTGATGGCCATATAGTTTTGTTTAATTAAAAAATAAAATATTAGCTGAACATTTTGCTAAATGCTATATGGTAGACTAAGAGTTTAAAAGAAACAAATCCAGAAGAATGCAATAGCAAACCATTTCTGTATTACTGCCAAGACAATTACATGACATGTCCATGAAGCTAATATGAGTTGAATTCAACTTGGTGGACCTTACCTTTACCTTTTAATCAGGCTCTTAGTTATGGATATGGTCTCTATAGTAATAACTACAGTACATTGTGACTGATATATTGCCTGTCAGTAGGCTTCAGTGCCCAATTCAGAGTCTGGTTATTACCTGTCAAGCCCTTCACAAAGCGGCTGTGCAGTACATTAGGAACTGTATCCTCCAGTCCATGATTAAGTTGAAGGATCTAAAGGATTTTATGAGGATCCCCAATCCCCAAGGGAAGTAAGAGGGGTATGAAGCAGGAAGCAGATCATTTCTCTGCAAGCTATCATCTTATGGAATAAATGGTTCCAAGAGGTAAACTTTGTCCCTCTAGTTCTGGCATTTCAAAAGGCAGAGAAAACCATATTTTATAAACAGGCATTTATTTCCTAGTGTTTAGGCATTTTTAGTCATGCTTTATAAATTATGGATTTTATTCTGTTTGATGGCATAGTTTATTGTTATTTGTCACTTGCATAAGTGTTATAAAAGTGGAATGTCTGAGTGAATGAATGATTTAATTCTCCTGTCTCAATTTATCTAAGCCATCAAGTATTTAGTGTTCCTGCCAGGTTGGAACCAGAGAAAAGATTTGCCTTTACAAAGAGCCACCTTTATTAGATCAATCCTTCTGAGGGTAGGTTCATTGACATTTCATTGTATTTCCCATATTGCCTGGTTGTTGAAAGAAAACTGTGTCCTAATTTAGGGATTTCCTAAGTATGTGGCTTGAAATCTTTATACAGTCACTTATATTCAGTGTAAGCTACCTAGGAAAATTGGAAAATATCCCAGAAAAAAAGCAGTCCTGAAAATGTTGCAAAGAAAACTACATGGAGATGTCTATAAGGAAGTTCTACTCTGAAGAAATGTAATTTGAAACGAGAGACAGTCTGGTGTAGTGATTAAGATGCTGGAGCACAATTTGGGAAACCATGTGCTCTAGTTCTCACTTAGGTACTCATTTGGATTAGTTTGAGCTAGTATCAGCCTCTCAATCCTCATAGGTTTGATGTTGGGGGTGGGGAGGAGGAAAGAATATTGTATATATGCCACCTTGACTTCTACAAAACAAAGGCAGGAAACAAATCAAATAAATAAGATTTATCATTAAGGAAGATTGGATAAAACTACCAAAGGGTACTAATGATATTAGGTTATATGAACTATCCCAAGAATGTAGGAGAAGGAATGGTAGAACCTAGGGGTGGAGTGAAAAAGGCAATTAGCCTAGAATCCCTCCATAGCCACAAGCGAACTAAGTCCAGCCCCTCTTGAATGTTGTTGACCCTTATCTAACTCTAACCAGGTGCTGGTTGTTAGTTGTGAAGATTCCTGTGTATAGACTTTTAGCAATAAATCCGTTTAATTGAAACTTCACATGTGAACATGTTCTTTCATGCCTGACAAGTATCAGACACACTATGCCACTGGATATGAAGTAGTTTTGTCTTCCTTGTGAGCTTCCCTGAAACATCTTGTTGGCCATTGAGGAAAAGATGATGCTAAAATAAACAGTAGTTGTGATTACTGGCACATTGCCTCGTCTTTCTACCAGTGAGTTTAGGACTCGATAATTAATGGCCTTTTTTGCTCTGTTGAAATATTAAGGAAAGTATCCCACCTTTGTTTTCCAGCTCTCTGCTGCCTTCCTTTCCACCAAACAATAAAGCACAGCTCCTTACAAGGCCTTTGACCCACTGTACAAATGCAGTTATCATATAAATAAATGTACTTTGTACAATGGTGCTACTAAATTATAGAGCATTGACAGCAGTGCCAATATACATTATATGAGAGAGAGAGAGAGAGTGAGTTGAGTTACAGAAATGTCTTAAATATAATTCAGCTTATATATTCCTTTGTGTTCGTAGATATTACAGTATTAACTAGTAGAATTTCATTAGATCTCAAGATGCATCATATACCTCTGTCATTTCCTTTTTTTATTACATTGACATTTTCTTGGAACTATTCAAGATCTCTTTCTTAAATGGTAGTTGCTAATTAAAAACATGACAAATGTTAAGTAATTGTAAGGTGTTTTTTTTACAACACATACACTTGCACCAAATTGAATTTCATCTATCATTTCATGGCCTATCCTTCTGGTATCATAATTGCTTTCCAAAAAATCCTCACAGGCAGTTTGCTTAAATTATTTGTATCATTTGGTAATTTTATTGCTACATTGTTTGTGTCCTTTTCCAGCCAAATAATAACCAATTCTTTTAAAGGACAGGTTGCAATGTTTGAACCCCCCCCCCCCCACTGTTCATTTTTAGCAACTGGGAAACTTGCTCCACGTTCTCCAATAGATAAGTTCTTTTGGGGTTCTCAGTGTCTACTTCCTCTGCAGAGGAATTCATGGCACGATGAATCTGAGCAGCAGCATCCCAAAATGATAGCATTGCAAAAAATTCATTTACCAAGATAAGTTTCAGCAATGGCTTACATGGAAGGAACAGCTTAGGTCACCAGAGAACTTGAATCATCATCATCAAACATCATCGTCTTCATTGTTATTGTTATCGTGATCATCATCTTTTCTGGGGCAAGAAGCTGAAGGAGGATTTGGCAGGAAGATGAGATCCAGACAAATCAGAATTCTGTTCCCACTTAGAGTTAAATACAATATTTTTGACTAGGCCATTTGAAGAATAGCTTAGCACTGCATATCATATCTATAATTGAAGGCCACGGTTACCCTATCCTCAGTTTGGAAAACTGTAGAGAGCCAAGGAGATGACCTCCAAACAGGAATCCGGAGATTGTTAGATGCAGAAGTGCATCACTTGAGATGGAGATATATAACTGGGTATGATCAACCTACTGGTGGAGCTCTTGCCTCACAATCAGGAGGTTGTGAGTTCGATCCTAGGTAGAGGCAGATGTAGGGTCTCCTGCTTGGGCAGGGAGTTGGACTAGATGACCTGCAAGGTCCCTTCCAACTCTGTTTTTCTATCTTATCTACCTCATCCTGTGGTGACAGATTGTCTTGCCCAGCAATTTCATATAAATGTTAAAAAGGAACAGAGACCGCACCAAAACCTAGGACACCCCACAAAGCAGGGGCCGTAAGCTAGACCTTTCGCTGCTTATCAGCACAAATTGGGACTGGCCTCAGGGGAAGGATGTGAAACAGCACAAAAACTGTGCCACCGACCCCCAATTCCATAAGTCAACCCCAAAGGATACTATGGTCGATGGTACGGAAAGCCACTGACAGGTCAAGAAGAGCAAGAATGGGTATACCATCTCCATCCTGCTCCCACAACAGATCATCCATGAGTGCAACTAATCCAGTCCCATATCCTGGCCTGAAATCTGACTGAAAAGGGGTCAGATAATCCGTTTTCTCCAAGATCCTCCAGAGTTGCAACACCACGATCTTTTTCAACCACCTTTCCCAAAAACAGGAAGTGGGAGACTGGACAAAATTTGTCTAGAATGGTATGGTCCAGCGATGGCACACTAGTGCCTTTTTAAAAGGAGTCAAAAACATCTCCTCCACCAAGAATAAATTCACTAACAATTGTCCCATTCACATAACAAACCCACCCACCTCCGACAGCCCTAATCAGCCAGGAGGGGCATGAATGTAATGTGCAGCTTGTGCCATTATGAATGGGTGGAACTTGTGTGTGGGATCACATGTTTTATCATTTTGGTGTCATAGTGGTTACCTATGAGTGCCAAGGTGGCGCAGTGGTTAGAGTGCAGTACTGCAGGCTACTTCAGCTGACTGCTAGCTGCAGTTCGGCGGTTCAAATCTCACCGGCTCAAGGTTGACTCAGCCTTCCATCCTTCCGAGGTGGGTAAAATGAGGACCCAGATTGTTGGGGGCAATATGCTGACTCTGTAAACCGCTTAGAGAGGGCTGTAAAGCACTGTAAAGCGGTATATAAGTCTAACTGCTATTGCTATTGCTATGGACTCATATTCATAAAAATACTACTAAAGAAATCTAAATGTAAAAACAGCTTAAAACTGTACGGTATGGCAATTAAAAATATCCTCCAAATACTTTCTATAACCATGGCTTATTCACAATATTTTTGTAGCTTATTCTATAACATCTCTGACTTGCGTTGAATTAACCGAAGAGACCCAGATATTCATCTCATTTCTAGATGAGCCTACCTTATCATTAAATTATAATTTATGTAAAATGAATTGGAATATAAGGAATTACCTAATTGAAAAAGGCCATAGTATGAATGCAACAACATGCCTAATAGCACTATAAGCACTAATGAGCCTAAGCAGGCTGGCAAGTAACTGTAATACCAGTCTTGGGGTGGCTTATCTCTGCCTAGCTTCAAATCAGGGTGCCAATTTGTTTCAGGTAAGGATTTGGTTGATATGTAACCCCATAATCCTAGCAAATATTTGGTCAAGTAAAGGTTTTATAATACAGCCCAAACTTCATTGAAGTTGCTTTTCTGTGTATTTGTTTCTAATTGTATTCTGTACTGTAGTGTAACATATCGAAACAAAAAAAAAAAAAAGCAAGTGTTTGCGTTGTATAAGCAGAAAGCCACAGTACTTCCTTTATTTAGCACACACTATTTTTTGACTATTTCAGTTCTTACTTAACTCAGTTCTTTTAAACATTTTTAAGCCAGCAAATCGTTGCACTTTCAGTGAAAAGCAGAAGAGTCTAAAATAAAAATGTGGCACAAAGGTTTATGCTTCCCTGTCCTACCTTGTATCCTAAATTATAATTGATGAAATAAAATATTGTTTATGTTTACGTATGTTTACTTAGAAATACAGTTCTTGAATAGTATTACTTATTTCCAAGTATGTATTGGGTTGCAATGTAAGATATTTCACCCTTAAACCATGCAGGAAAAAAATGGAAAGAAACAAGCAGATCTGACAAATTTGATGAGACTGACTTATGTGATCTTTCCTGAAATATGAAAGAAAAATTAATGTAATGCAAAGGCAGGGCTTTTTTTAAAAAAAAAAAAATACCACTCTACTCACAATTATTGGTGATATTTATAACACTTTCTGTGCTGTTTTTATTCCCTTCATATTCCTCATAGGAATTGTAGTAGAAATAATTATAATCACTTACTCTCAGGTTTCATTGTTCTATTCCTCCCCTCCCCGTTATTTTATCTCGCCACCAAAAAAAGGTGATGTTTCTTTTAATGGAGACCTCGGTTATAAAGCCTATCTTGATAATGATTTAGATTAAATGAAACTTTGTCAAGACGGAGATGCTCTGACAGGAAAATAGGCACAAGAAATTATGGGTTAGAAAGCAAGAAAGAAATAAAAAAATGCTGGAGATTTGTTTTGGTCAAATGTTCTTGCTTCTTCGATTTTAAGAATGCTTACAAGTGGGCAACTTCTAACACTTCTGATCAAAAAACAGTTTTTTTTTCTCTTAACAGGATTATTTGAGATAAGAAAAAAGATTCAGGATGTGATATCAAGATAAGAAAGAGTTATCAAGTTATAAATTGAAGATATCATCTTCAAAACCATCATTAAAGAAGCTATTTATTCTGTATACAATATTCTAAAAAAAAAAAAAAATAAGGAACATGCTTTCAGGTGCTTGTTCCATCCTTAGTCAAGGCTAAAATACCATTGGTGTGAAAATATGGGAAGATTAGAAATGAAAGAGTTTCTAAACTACTTATTACATTCTAGCCTGATCTAAAAATACTTCCGAGGCTACCATACATATATAAACACAGCAGCTAGTATGTGCTCTATGGTACAATCAGATGACGTTTTGGAAAAGCATTGCATCTGACTTTAAAAGAACAACAACAACACACACAAACACAGACACATACAAATCGGCCATGACATGTTTGCCAAGCAAAAGATATTTAGGTTTTGTATATCAAATATAACACGAACAACTTCTATATTCATATTCCATTTACATGTTCAGAAGATTCTCTAAATATAGCAAAATACTTGTTAAAAATAAGCTTTGTAAACATATGTGCTCATACAAGTATTTTCATAAGCATCATGAATATGAGTAGCACTAGCAAAAGCACTTAGACATATACCGCTTTACAGTGCTTTACAGCCCTCTCTAACCCTAACCCTAACCCTAACCCTAACCCTAACCCTAACCCTAACCCTAACCCCTAAACCCTAACCCTAAACCCTAACCCTAACCCTAAACCTAACCCTAAACCTAAACCCTAACCCTCAACCCCCCACCCTAACCCTTACCCTAACCCTAACCCTAAACCCTAACCCTAACCCTAACTCTAACCCTAACCCCCAAGAAGCTGGGTCCTCATTTTACCAACCTTGGAAGGATGGAAGGCTGAGTCAACCTTGAGCCAGTGGGAATCAAACTACCAAACTACTGACACAACTCTTGCACTTATAGAATGATGATGGAATGAGATTATACAGAGAAGGAAAAAAAATCTAAAAAATAGGTATCAGGCAAACTACTGCCACTTAATTGAACAAATGTTCCAAGTTTTTTTTTTTAAAGATTCATCTACCTAAACAAAAAACAAAAAACAAAAACCCCACAAGGATAAAATTGGAATACTCTTCCTCACTTTTTGAGTATTCTATATGTACATTCTAGTTAGTGGAATGCAGGCAGTGGTAGATTGACTTGTAAGAATATTGCTATTCTAACTTGTCCAGAATAACTTCCACATGCTTTGGCTAAAATTGGGCTTTAGTTGAATTTGAGGCATAATATGAGTTGCTCAGTACTGTCTTTATTATTAGTAAAGAATGCTTTATATGATGGTATGTGTATCCATTTCATATTCTCTCTCTCTCTCTCTCTCTCTCTCTCTCTCTCTCTCTCTCTCTCTCTCTCTCTCTCTCTCTCTCTCTCCCTCTCTCTGCTCCTCTCCCTCTCCCTCTCTCCCTCCCCCTCCCACAAGCCCAACTCGGCGTGGGGCAGAGCAATC
>QLTV01000804.1:912683-923376 GCA_003457575.1 Thermophis baileyi
CTCTCTCTCTCTATCTCTCTCTCTCTCTCTCCCTCTCTCTCTCCCTCTCTCTCTCTCTCCCCCTCTCTCTCTCCCCCCCCTCTCCCCCTCTCCCCCTCTCCCCCTTCTCTCTCCCTTATTAAAAGGCATTGTGTGAATGCCTGAATAAGTAGGTATTATATATAAAAACTGGTTAAAATCTAAAAAGCAGCATATGATTGGTGAGTGTTATTGTTTTTATTCATTACTGGTTTATAACCTATTGTAATTATACTGAATTTGGCAGGTGATAATGTTTCATTGATGTATATATAAATCAAAGGCTATTTTGTCTATTGTTTCCCCTAGGATTCCTATTAGTCTTTCTCCTGCAAATGATGGCTAATGGGTTCTGGTACATATTTCATCTTAGTTTTGAACATGTGCCTACATGTTAAGCCATTAATGCAAATATTTTTTTTTACTGAAATACACATTACTTGTGGATTTATTTATTTAAGACTCACAAAGTACACTTGTTCAGGCAAACACCTTCACAAGGTGTCTTCCATAACAGATAGCATTGGCACATACATATTTATCAGATAGCAAACATATTTATAAAAATTAAATAATAAAACACATTACCATAATGGCTTGCCACTACGATAAAAACAACTTCAGTAATCAAGATAACTCTGTCAGATCTGAATATCAATTTAAAGCAACAGTTCATAATTACTTTACACCAAGATTCACCATTCCATTTTTTTGAAATAAATGTGGGGAGAGAGGGAACTTGAAGCCTGCCTGCAAAATACAAACTGAAGACGCCTTGTGTGCAATTTGCATAGCATAACTATGCTGCACAATGAACCAATCATTTGTGTGACATTCTGTGATTGCATCAAATTTATTTTTCTATACTCTGGTCAATTTTTAAACCATCACTAGGAGAACCTATTTCCTTTGTGTTGCACTGCCCATAATTAGATGGCAGGAACAAGACTAACAAGGTGGCAACCTTAGATTCTCAGTGGAATTTCTATAAGCAAACAATTCCTTGTCAAGCACAATTTGGTTCAAACTTGCCTTCTTCCCTCCATAGCAAAGGCTTTACCATTTCCTATTCAGAGTTTTTGGAATTTTAAGAATGCCATATTGTTATGAAGTTTTATCTTTCTCACATTTTTCTTATCACTTTGTAGCACCCCTGGCTGCTCATGCTTCCTTCTCTAACAAACAAACACCAAGAGAAGGATGTCCATCGTATGTTTAATAGTTCTCAGGGAATCTGAGAAGTTGAAGACTGCTGGAGAGAAGAACTGTGTCCCATAAAAGACAGGACATCCATGTTCAGCCTTTGGCTCCCTTGTTACCAACTCTGCGCTAAATCCAGAGAAATTTCACCAGTATTTTCACATTCTTTGAACAAAAAAATCAAAAGCAATGCATTTCCATGCCAATTAAATGAGAATGAGCCAGATAAAAAGGAGGGGGTCTGGAACTGTGGAGTTGGTAGCCATCTTTGTCTAGAATAGAATAGAATTCTTTATTGGCCAAGTGTGATTGGACACACAAGGAATTTGTCCTTGGTGCATATGCTCTCAGTGTACATAAGGAGAATAAAATACATTCATCAAGAATAAAAAGATACAACACTTAGTGATAGTCAAGCTTACTAATAAGCTATCAATCATACTAGGAAACAAATAAAAACAATATAAATTAAAAAGATACAAGCAATATGGTTATAGTAATAAGTGGGAAGAATTAGATACTAGTAAGGAAGAGAAGAATAATAGTAATACAGTCTTAGTAAATTATTTGACAGTGTTGTGGGAATTAGTTGTTAAGCAGAGTGATGGCATTCGGGAAAGAATTGTCCTTGTGTCTAGTTGTTCTGGTGTGCAGTGCCCAATAGCGTCGTTTTGAGGGTAGAAGTTGAAACAATTTGTGTCCAGGATGTGAGGGGTCTAGATATTTTCACAGCCCACTTTTTGACTCGTGCAGTATACAGATCCTCAATGGAAGGCAGGTTGGTAGCAATTGTTTTTTCTGCAATTCTAATTATCCGTTGAAGTCTGTGTTTGTCTTGTTTGGTCACAGAGCCAAACCAGACAGTTATGGAGGTGCAGATGACAGACTCAATAATTCCTCTGTAGAACTGTATCAGCAACTTCTTGGGCAGTTTGAGCTTTCTGAGTTGGCGCAGAAAGAACATTCTTTGTTGTGCTTTTTTGATGACGTTTTTAATGTTAGGTGTCTATTTTAAGTCTTGAGATATGATAGTGTCTAGAAATTTGATATGAAATAGTATATATAGTACAGCCAAGTTTCAGTAACATGTTTACAGAAACATTTTATTTTACTAAAAGAAGGGGGAGGTTCATCTCTATATTCCAATTCAGCTTTCACAATTTGGGTGCCCAACAGATTGTGGACTTCAACTCCCAGGATTTTCAGAAGTAATCATGCTGGTTTTGGAATTTAGTGAACTGAAATCCATTCACATCTGGACAGCAGCCAGAAGGTTGCTCTACTTGTATATTTGTAAATAAAGCTTTAGGTACAAAACCACACCTTTTCTGTGCTGTCTCATCCTAGAAAAGTAGAGTCAAAAAGTAGGATACCTGGATCATCTAACTCAGAGGTCTTCAAACTTGGCTACTTTAAGACTTGTGGACTTCAACTCCCAGAATTCTCCAGCCAGCTGGCTGGAGAATTCTGGGAGTTGAAGTCTACAAGTCTTAAAGTTGCCAAGTTTGGGGACCCCTGATTCTAACTTGCTGGGAAAATGAAGGTCATACAGCACCACCTTGTCTTCTATTTTTTCCTTCCTTTTATGCTCTTTTACTGGCTGTTCTGGATAATAAATTCTTCCACCAAGCTGTCAACTTGAACTAGAAGGGCAAATGCTAATGCTGGAATATTGCTGGTAAGCTATAAAGAAATTAGAAGATAAAATAGGTGACTGGATTTAAATAAATAAAAAAAGTAACTAGGGTTAGGAAACTGTGTAAGATAGTCAGAAAGGTGAGGCTTGAGAACTCTTGAAATTGACAAGAATTGCTAAATTGAATGCAGATAATAATATGTTTTCTTATGTCAAATGTAGGGATTATCAGCGAACCACATATTAAGTGAGATGAGAGACAGACTATCAAAGAAAGAACATCTTTGCAAGTAAAAGCTCCAGATGAACAACAGGCCAAAAAAAAAAAAAAGGACCTAATACAAAATGTTGCCTTGTATTCTTGGGCTATAGGTCTGGACTGCAAAATTATTGAGAACAATCAATTGGAAGCCAAGTTAGAGTTTTTGTATTTTGGGTTACCTTTGAATGAATGGTTGGATTTTTACTAGTCCTAGTATCAAACATGGACTGATATTTTTACCCTTTCAAAGAAGTGTTCCAGTTTAGTACTTCAAGCTTCTGGAGAAGATGGGGAAATTAACACTCTTTATGCTCTGTCACTTCCCTGCTGTACATATAATACTTGACCAAACTGCAACATTTCAAGGGCATTATATAGCAGAGAGAGGCAGAGAGAGAGAGAGTATTTAGTATAGTGGTTAAGGCCCCTGGATAGAAATTGAGAGACTAAGAATTCTAGTCCTGCCTTAGGCACAGAGACAGATGGATGATTTTGGGCCAATCACTTTCTCTCAGTCCTAGGAAAAAGGCAATGTCAACAAGCTATTCCCAACAAAACCATTTGCAAATGATTTCATTAAAATTAAATGCTATCAAAATTCCATAGTCATCCACGACCAAAAAGGTTCCCTATTCATCTACAAATATGCCATAGATTAGCACTCAATAAAGCAGCCACGAAGGCCTTGGAAAAATTGTTCAAATACCATATGCTTATATCTACAATGATCAGAATTATACAAGCTATGGTGTTTCCTGTGACACTCTATGGAAAGGTAAACTGGACTTTGAAGAAGCAGAACAGAAAGAGTATTGCTGCCTCTGAACTTTGATGTTGCAGAAGACTCTTGAGAATACCACGGGCAGCCAAAAAACCCAAACTAATGGGTCATCAAAGAAATCAAACCAGGATCATCACTTAAGGCACAAATGACTAAGCTTACATTATCCTTATCTGAAGAACTTACTATGGAAAACACAAATACCTGGAAAAGGCTCTAATGCTGGGAAAGATGAAAGGAAATAGTAGAGGATGACAACCAGCAGCAAGGTGGAGTTTAG
Organism: Thermophis baileyi; assembly: GCA_003457575.1. NCBI lineage: Eukaryota > Metazoa > Chordata > Lepidosauria > Squamata > Dipsadidae > Thermophis > Thermophis baileyi. The sequence continues at coordinate 916,861 of QLTV01000804.1, forward strand.
TTTAGTTACAGTGGCAGATCATTGGGAGACCTGAAAGAACAGGTTGAGGACAGATCATTGTGGAGAAAATCTATCCACTATTCTATCTTTTCTCTAGAAGTCAAAAACAACTCAATGGCACCTGATTAATCAATTCATGTAGCAGAAGATGATCAAGAAAATATACATAAGGGAACTGAAACCAAAATACTTTTTGTTGGGATATATGGACATACAACTAGAAAAAAAGCCATAGAAAAGTAGTGTTATATATGATCACGGCTGCAAGACAACTCTGTACACAAAAATGGAAATATCCACAACAGAGGAATGGTTGGTGAAGATGACAGCAGGTAATGGTAGCTAGCAATGCCACTACTGAAAGCACAGTACTAGTAGGCTGCTCGTTATAGGAGAGAACACTGAATTTCTGTCAGCCCTTCGAGGTAAAACAGACAGGAAACACCACTAGATGAACCAATTCTACTTTATTGTAATGATACATTAACAGTAGAAATTGCCTGCCACCACTTTTAACTGTACACTCCATTAGGGTGGGTCCTTTCTAAGTTCCTTTCTCTGACCCTTAAGACACAGGAGACTCCTGCCTCTCTTGTCTGATTATTTCACAGGCAGTATCTCTTTCCCTCCTTCTCCAAGATCATCCACACATTCCATTACAATTCAATTCCCTGTCCAGACTCCCTTAAAAGGAAGTAGAGTAATCAGACTGAATGGAGATAACTCTTGCTCTTTTCTTTGTCTTTTACACTTTTCAAAAGGTGACAACTGGGTCTATTAATGGTCTAATAGTAACACGTGATGGTAGTATGGTGGGATCGAATGGGGGGCAAAAACAAACAATATGTAGGATACTTATTGAAAATCTCAGGTCAAAATCAGGTAATTGAATCTTCTATTATCAGCTTTCTGGGTTACAAAAAAAGGGGAAGAAAAATGCATTTTTTCTATTTCATTGTCAGGTATTCAAGTTCAGTCTAAAGTTCAATAAAAGTAAGCTATTTTTAATGCTGCCAATTTAACTGTTGCTTTATTGCTGATAAAATAAAACCGGAGGTGAGTGACAGACTCACCAGTGATGTGAAGGAGGCAACCGCTTTATGTATTCACTGAAAAAGCAATAAGACATGAACTTTTCACCTTTTGCTGAACCAGATGCCAAAAAAGACTTGACACATGGCATAGAAGCAATCAATCTCATGAAAACAGTTCTCGGCAACTTTTATCTTTTCTCTGATCAGAAGCTGCTGAAGAGGAATCAGGATTACTTTGGATTGATACTTAGGGTGCAGAGACCTTTATCTGAAGAGAAAAAAAAGTGGCTTTCTTATCATCATAATCATCATCAATCCTCTTATAACTAGTTTAGCAATGGCTACAGAAAACTGCTGCTCTCAAAAGTAGAAGAGTGCTTGTGTTCATACACTAGCTGTTGGGAAATTATTTTTCTCTGGCCCTTTTGGCATCTGGCCAGCTATCCACAAAGAGAATGGATCTTCCAAAAATGCTTTGTTCCTTCATGCATTCAATTTAGCTAAGTACATGATAAGAGACTGTGTGTGCTTCGTCCATGTCGATAACAATCAGAGGTAGAAAATTCTGCCAAACTGTGCTGCACAGTTATCATCTAAGGTGATACAGAAGTACAGTGTTTCATCCCAAAGCAGTTGAGGCCCATTCTGAAGAAAAATAGACTCTGAAAAGACTTGGATTGATCCTCGGATTGTTCCCTAGGAATGTTCAGATTCCTTTAAAAAGAATCAATACCTCTATTGCACTCTCACTGTTGCTTTGAGTTTCAGTGTAAAGTTGCAGATATTCCAGATGATGCAGTTGGAAGAATGGATTAAAAAAAATTCCTCTGATTTGGTTTAATTCTATTTTTTCACTTGTCTGATGTTGAGTTTTAACCACAAACCCCTTTCTGCATGTTTTTCTGCATATATTGATTTGCTAAGCAAATCAGATTTGCTAAGAAAAGTCAGAACAAAACTGTCTACATATTTTCTTCAAATATAGACCTTTGTATGGTGTGTGTTTGGCTAGAAATTATACTATTGTCAATACTGGTAAGCAGGGTTTCAGCCAACAGTTTTTTTCAGTCCTATCTAGAGATATGGGGACTTAGGCCTGAGACGTATAGTATGCAAAATAAGTGTTCTACCATTGAGGTAGCAATAGAAATAGCACTTGACTTATATGCCACTTTGCAGTGCTTTACAGCCCTCTCTAAGCAGTTTACAGAATCAGCATATTGCTCCCAACAATCTGGGTCCTCATTTTACCAACCTCAGGATAGAAGGCTGAGTCAACGTTGGGCTGGTGAGGATCGAACTCCTGGAGTGACCAGTGAGTTAACCTGCAGTACTGCATTCTAACCACTGCACCACCATGGCTCAGTAGATATACCTCCTTTTACTTCCATTCATGAAGTTGAGAGTTAAGAGTCTTTGGTAGTCACTGATATAAATAAGATAATAGAAAGATTGATAGAAGATAAATAAATAACCATGAAAATTACATCAACATAAAAGCTCTAAAACTGATTTTGACTAAACCATTTGATCCTTGTAAGGATTTGCCTGAAAGAAAATATGAGAAATACGATTCTTTGATTTAGAAATCTTTCCCCCCACTGTTTTTCCCAAGAATAACTTTGCAAAGTGTGTATTTACCAGCATTAAATAATTAATGGGGATGGCATGTAAGCCCTTAGACAATGACACCTGCTGATCCAGGGAAATGCCAATTCAAACGCAAAGTCTTTCCTGCTCAGAACCTAAGTAGAGATTAGTATTTTAATACCAAAGATGAACTGTTCTCAATTAAAAGATTTCACTATCTCCTATTGTATGTTTTCAGAGCTTTCAATCCATCCCATTCCTTCTTCAGTAACTGGAACCAAACCTTGCTCCAAGGATGAATAGACTCACCAATCACCGTTCTGTTCTGATAAAATTAGTTGCGTTTCTCTTTCTTCAATATGTTGGCACTGTGATCTAAAGACTGCTGTGAAAACATCTAAAGAAATCAAATATAAGACACTGAAGCTTTTGTGATAATTGGAAATGTGTTATCTGAACATATGCTAGAAAAATGTGTTAATATTAGGGTTCAGTGAAAAGTAATGCCTCCAGTGTTATAAATTGACAACAGATGGCAGCACTAATGTGCTAGACACTGACATGTTCTTCAGTGCATTTTCCTTCCCTTCATTCAGTGAGTAGTTGCTGTGAGATTTGGGGTTTCTATTTTTCATTATTTAGAAGTCTGCTGTGAATTCTCACCAGTGTACTTTAAGCACACACCATGATCAAATCTTCGACTACCACAGAAATCCTTCCAATTGAAATTCACCACTGATGCAGGTTGTTTATGGTGATGACTATGTTTTCATGAGTACTATGCATTATTGTTTCAAGAAAACTAAAGAGATTGAACTGGTTTTTGTGATCAAGAATGAAGTGGGTAATCTGTAACAGCAACGGACAACTGTTGAATGAAATTGCAAAGGAAATTGCTGTCAGGATTGACACTGCACAGGAATGTTGGGTCACATCCTTGATATTCTTCAATACTGGAAGGTTTGTGCAAGATGAGCATATCTTCAGGGGCATCTATTTGGTTCAAATGAGGAAGTGGAAGAGACAGGATTTCATTGAAAAAGACAAAGTGTGAGGTTCTTTGAGGGTGGCACTAACAAACTTGTCTATGGCTGGTAGAAGTGTGTAACAAATGGTAGTTATTATGTGGACAGGTAAATACAGAGAATGCAAAAGCTTGTTTCAATAATTATTTTACTATTTTATTTATTAGATTATTCACATTTAAACTAAATTTTTGGAAGTGAGGAATTATTTTTCATTCAACCTTTGTGTATTAGAAATCTCTTATTTCTGCATGTATAGCTTAATGATCATCATTTGTGGTGCTTCATTGTACAAAGCATGTTCAAATCAGGCTGATTTATGAATCAGATTGAGTAACAGAAATTAACTGGAGGTATTTATGCTGCTTTGACAATTCAGAATTGATTGTTTTCCAATTTGGAAAATTGGTCAGCTCCATAGGATTATTACATGTAAGATATAAGCATACCTTCTCTCATACTTTTTTCTGCATAACTGCTGTTCAAATACATGCTGTCCATATCGTTGTGGTAGTATAGCACTAGCACTAGCACTAGCACTAGCACTAGCACTTAGACTAATATACTACTTCACAGTGCTTTATAACCCTGTCTAAGCGGTTTACAGAGTCAGCATATTGCCCCCCAAAATTTGGGTCCTCATTTTACGCATCTCGGAAGGATGGAAGGCTGAGTCAACCTTGAGCCTGGTGAGATTTGAACTGCCAAATTGCAGGCAGCTGGCAATCAGCAGAAATAGCCTGCAGTACTGCACTCTAACCACTGTGCCACCACGGATCAGTATATAGTCATTACAACCAGCCTAGTGACCTGAGAACAAAATAGGCAGCAATTGATACCATTGCCCTTCCTATACTAGAGCAGAAGTCATAATTACAAATAACTCCAGGCGTACACCCTCCTGCAATCTTTAATTTAAGGTGATATTATGACAAGAAGCAAGAGAGACCAACTGAAGTTCATTCCTGAAAGCTAATTAAAGAAAAAGGAGAACGATCTGGCAGCTATCATTCAAGTAGTAATTTATTATGTGAGTTAGGAGATTTATTAGCTAAACATTTGCATCTTCCTGGTAGTCCTGCCCGCCTTACTTCTTGGAAGAAATCATGCTAGAAGAGTTTGTCAGCTGGGTAGGTTCTCCAAATGAAGAACGTAATCCTAATTCGGGATAAATTTACCGAATCCCTCACCTTCTGACCTGACAGGCTGATCGAAATGTAACTATTGAATGGATGATGTTTGCCTTGGAATGTTGTCCTGTTAGCATGAGTTTCAAACCATATTTATGAGGAGGTTTTTAAAGAGAAAATGGGGTTAGAAAACATCCTAAGAGAAAATACATTTAGAAATGTGTACTTTAAGAGGAAATGTGTTTTTAAGGTTTCCTGAGATGCTCACAATCCCTCCTTATCTGTCACCAATTTCTGGCAACTAGGATAAAGTAGGAGTGGATGGATGAGAGGGGATTCAATTTAAGGGGAAGGTTAAAGGATTATTTATTTATTTTACTCTGGATTTGTCCATTTTCTCTTTTGACCACACTCACATTGTTACCTTCAGCCTTCATTGCATTTTTCAAGCATTATGTGCACTCGTCAACACATGCAGATATAAATTGTACACCCATGCTTTGGTGTATTTAAGTGCAATTTTTTCCATGGAGGCTTTTTTTTTTTTTTAGAAATCCAGTTTACTACAGAAATGAGAAGAAAAGACATATGAGAAAAGATAGGCAAAAATGACCCAGACTGAACTATATTTCTGAACTTTAGATATTGTCTCATGTCTTAGATAAAGAAGGGCTTTACTGCCAAGGTTTAAAAATATATCAATGGATACACAAACAAAGTGTGACTGAAATGTATATTTTTGATATTTCTATGAATACAGCACTACAGATATTCTGTAGACAATATTGGGGGGGGAAATGGATATGTTCAGTTTTGTTTTATGACCTTTCTTTCTGAGATGATATTAAACTAGGTCAGTTCACAAATCTGCCCCCACCAACCCCACCCCATCCCCCACTCCCTCCCTTCATGGATGTTATTTGTATTTGGCAGTGAACACAAAGAGATGCTTCCACCAAGAACTAAGGAGAAATTTCCTGACAGTTAGAATAATTAATTAGTGGAATGACTTGCCTCCAGAAGTTGTGAATTCTCCAACACTAGAAGTTTTTAAGAAGAGATTGGACAACCATTTGACTGAAATGGTATAGGGTTTCCTGCCTGAGCAGGGGGTTGGACTAGAAGACCTCCAGGATGGGGAACTGTGGTGGCATGAAAGAGACATGCCTGCAGAAACAATGGATGGAAACTAACAATGGATGGAGAAACAATGGATGGAAACTAAGCATGGAGAGAAGCAACCTAGAATTAAGAAGAAATGTCCTGACAGTCATAACAATTAATCAGTGGAATGACTTGCCTCCAGAAGTTGTGCATTCTCCAACACTAGAAGTTTTTAAGAAGAGATTGGATAACCATTTGTCTGAAATGGTATAGGATTTCCTGTCTGAACAGGGGGTTGGACTAGAAGACCTCAAAGGTCCCTTCCAACTCTGTCATTCTATTCTAGCTCTTTCTGTTTGCATATAAAAGAGAATGCTTTGTTCTGCTGAAGTTCTATGCATAATTCAGTGATTAATGTTCCTATTGACTGCCATTACTTTTTCTTTGCTTATTGACAACTGTACAATTTGAGTCCACAAACTCTTTAGCTGAGATGTTATATTTCTGTATAATATTTTCTCAAAAATGTTTATGGTTTTAATATAATTGTATTTCATCATTTTATTATTGATGTTGTTTCAATTGGATGGGAGACATCCAGAGTTTGGTAATATATATATATATATATATATA
>QLTV01000804.1:924450-955146 GCA_003457575.1 Thermophis baileyi
TTCTTTATATGTGTGTGTGTGTGTGTGTGTGTGTGTGTGTGTGTGTGTGTGTGTGTGTGTGTGTGTGTGTGTATATATATATATATATATATGTTTTTTCTCTGTTAAATCACCTGGTATACCCAAATATGGGAGAAAGCATACTGCTTCCTTTTTGCCTTTTGGCCCCTCCAGGGGCCATCCAGACAGTTAATTACAAACGACAGTCCGTTTCTATATGTTATATTTTTTTACATAAATAAAGGGAGACTAGTATAGATCTATTTCAAGCTATTTCTAATCCCATAAGGGTGTGGCTAGCTGATGAGAGCTAAATAGCTTGAAATAGATCTATACTAGTCTCCCTTTATTTATGTAAAAAAAATATAACACATATATATATATATATGTTTTAAATAGATAAATAAAATGTCCACTTTTGACATACAGTTAGTGCAGATTCCAGAATACCACTCTCCCAGATTGATATCTAACATCAAAATTCATTTATGAATTTTATTGAGCATCTGATGTTTAGGCAGGAAGTTGTACCCAGAACTAGTTGCTAAGCCCCTTATAGCCCTTCATTAAAACTAACTTTGTTCCCAGGAATGGGGCTATATGCCAAACTTCTGTTCTCTCTTTAGCATATAGGATTTGTCTTCTTTTCAATATCCACATGAAATTATTAAGTACTGCAAGGAGAAAGCCTTTGCATATGGAACTTTGTTCCTATAAGGTTCCTATAAGCCTTTGTACTTATAACGGTACACACAGAGGCCACCTTCTTATAGACATTCATGCCATACTCACAAAGACCAAGGAGGACAACATTAGTGCCTTATTAGAAGTGAGGTTACTCAGTGTAACTCCATCCTCACTAGTGCAAGGCAAACATCTCCTTCAAATCCATCCACCAGAGCGGAGGGGCAGGGAATGTTTTGGGTCCCCTCTCCTAAGAAGATACAGAACATCTGGCAGGATCTAGAAGAAGGGTCTTATCTGTGGTGGCTCTCTCCCTTTGGAACATCATCCCCACGTAGATGGGATTGCCTCCCCACCCCCATTTTGACATTCTTTCACAAGGCACTGAAGACCTGGTTTTGCCAACGGGCCTGAGGAACCCAATGGAACTCATCAAATGGCTTATTTGATTGTTTGTTGTTGCCAGGGGGTGAGGATTATTGTTTTTACTCTTTTTATATTGGTTTTTATTTTTATTTTTTGTAAGCCATATAGAATCACTGGAAGTGAGTGGATAGCCATATAAATTCTCCACATGAATTATCTACATAAATAAGTCTAGAGCAACTCCTGCTGACCTAACACACAACTTAGTAGTTTTCTTGGCAACAGTACAGAAGTGATTTGCCATTACCTTCTTCCAGGACATTTGTTCATTTTCAGTCTAGCCTATAGTTCCTGTGTTTCTTGGTATCTTCAACAATGCAACTAATTAGGTCTTACCCTATTTGACTTTTGAGTTCAGCCAAGGTAAATTAAGTGCTGCCACTAGCTGGGCATATTCCATTAACTACTTTTAAATAAAGCCTGAACTCTGCCAATCTAAACTCACAACCTTTCTGTGCTTGTAAAAGAAATCCATATACACTGAATTATTCTTGCAGAAGTCCCTTGTTCTATTGTTAATGTGAAACAGCATCGTTTTGTGTTTGGTCTGTGACTGTATATTTTAAACTTATTTAAACTAAACATTCTCTGGTGTTTTGTTTTTTTTAAAAGGTCTTGAGAAAATAATGTATTTCTACATGGCCGAGTCTCCTTGTACCCTAAGGATGTAAATATTTCCCACTTTAAAAACATGTCCATTACTTACTTACATACATATATTCAGTACATAGATGGTTATGAACTGTTATGATTCTTTTTAAAACATGGCTATTTATTCTTTTTTGTGCCTATATATTTATTTACTTTGCTTATAGTCTTCTTAGCAAGATTAATTTAAATGACATAAAGTCATTTAAGGAATTTCCATCTCCCACTTTCACATCTATAGGTTCTGGCAGGGGGAAAGAACAGGATATTTTATCATACCTTGGGGAAAGAGCTAGGTACATTTCAAGACACTTAAAAGAATAGAAGTAGAAAAAAGGAACACAGTGATAAAAGAAACCTGGGATTTCCCATTATACTTGGAAAAATTCAAAGGATGATTGAAATGACCTGGCTTAGTTCTGTTAATCCAAGACTGTATTCTTAATAGGAGACGCTGGTACTGCTAATGAAATTCTATTTATACAATATCCTATTCTTTTTATTATGAGTGGTAGAAACTCTTTGATTTATTGAGTGTTATTGTTTGAAATCCCTTGAAGCAACTCTTTTACTCCTTGATAGCAGTTCCCACCAGATGATCAGAAATCAGAAATGGGATTCTTCCAGGGGAATGTGCATCCTAAGAGGAGTGATGACTGTGTTTGTATGATGGGTCCCAGTTATCCAGGTTCTGTCAAATGCATGGAACCAGAAGGAGATTGAGGGTTGACCACAGTAGTATGTTTATTGCTATTCGCCTATTTACAAGAATCTCACCAGGGCACTCATTGTATAGCAACCAGATAAGCATTCCAGGGTTTTGGAGGTGTCTGCTTTCCATTTCTTCCTCCCCTTCAGGGATTCCAGGCTAACCAATCTCTTAACTCCTTCCAATTTCAGCTGCAGATTCCACCACAGGTTTTATCCTGTTTTCAGCTGCCCAGTGGATATGAGAAAATTTAAAAATAAAATAGTATATAGAAATTTATATAAATGTAGGAGATTTAATTCTGCTTGGGCAGGGGGGTTGGACTGGATGACCTGCAGGGTCCCTTCCAGCTTGAACTTGTTAAACATTAGTTGCTTTAAGATAGTTGGAGAAAATACATGCTGAACAAATATTCTTTTGTTAGTTAGAAAGGGGCCCAACTAAAAGGGACATTCCTTGATGCCAAGGCAATAGAGATAAGAAAGTGCTATGCTTGCAAAATATTTTATGAGCAATAATGGAGAGGTGTTGATGAACATGTCAGAGATGCTGTTGTCTCTGAGGTGTTACGGAGTAGCTCTGATCGGTGACTGTATCCGATAGGAGGGGCATGGGGGGGGGCGAGATAGGGACTATAAAATGTAATGCTTTTGAAATTTTAAGTGTGGCTTTTGGCTCAAACCTCAATTTAAGGTCAGGCTAAAAGATCCATCGCACTTTGCAAACTGCTATTATTATTATTATTTCTTTCCAATAAATACTCTTTGTTTTTAATCGATCCAAGTTTCTTTTGTTATTTCTAACAAATTGGTGGAGAATGCGGGCATTTGCTGTTTTCTTCTGATGCCCTGGATGGCTGAGTCGAGTGAGGGAGGCATGCCCTGTTGATTTATAACAGCCCACAGTTGGGTCAGCTGTTCAGAAGCACGGAACGAAGCACAAATTTCTGTTTTAAATAGTGATCGATTGAAAACAGAAAGAAGAGGGAAGGAACCAGATTTATAAGATTGCCAGCCAGACCTGGTGATTTCATGTGCATGGACCTAGGGGTGAGTAGTTCTGGTATAGGAACACACTCCCTAGGCGGTTGTGGGTTGAGTAGGACTGTGAGAATCTGAGACTTGTGTGAGAATTGTGTGAAGACATCCCTAGTGGTCCCTTGGGCCATGGTAAAGGACTAATTGAAAGAGGAGCCCCTAGCGATCATCTGATCGTGGTAAAGGGCAAAGTGGTGTTGTAATAAAGGTCTCACTCAAGTTGGTAAGGATTTCTCCTTTCTGGTAATCAATTATGGGCAATGCAACCAGTGGGTCTCAAGAGAAATGTGTGAAGAAAATTCGGAAAACCCAAAATTAAAGATAGACCCTCAGAGCCCACTGGGGAACATACGTGTTTCCCCAAAAATAAGACCGTGTCTTATTTTTTATTTTATTTTTTTTGAACCCTGAAATAAGTGCTTGGCCTTATTGCCATGCACTCAAAAGCCCGATTGGGCTTATTATCTTATTTGGGGGGAAACAGGATATTAAATCAATTTGAAATGGGAGGTTGGTAGAAGATTTTTGTTAATGCTGTTATGTGTGGTAGGAGGAACCAGGAGTAGAAGCAAAATAAATACTGCAGTGTTATAAAGATCTTGAGAATTTACCATTTTCAAAAGAGCCAGAAAACTCTAAAAGAACTAAGAATAAAGATTTTGTTTAAAAGATTTGTTGTTCTTCCCACCCGGGGTTTAGTAGGTAATAAAAAGGTAAAGCCTGTCTAAATGGAAAGACTCAGATAATTTGCCTTGATCAATTTGATGTGATTTCGGTTAAAAATTATTTTTAGATGTGCATTTATAATAATAGTGTGTAGAATTGAATGGGATTGAATTGATTGTGATAAGTTTGGCCGGCCGGCAAATTAATGATATATATGTGTGTATATGTGTTTGTGTGTAAAATGGAGCTCATTGGCTTGTGAAAAAGCTCCCTGGAATAATTGTAGATTGGTTTGTATGAAATGGGATTTTTGCATGTGAAAATGGTTTATACAAGCAGTCTGATTGTAATAAGAAAAGTTGGTGTGAATGCATTTTGATTCCCTAAACAGTAAGTTGTAAGGAAATGTGTGTGATTTATTAAAGCTAGAGAGAGAGGGAGAAACAGAGAAAATTATTTTGTTGAGAGAATGATGAGTGGAGAAAAAGAGTTAAATTTCTGTGTAGTTTTTTAAAATTTTCCTTGTCCTCGCTGGTTGTAAACTCAAGGAATTTTTTTTTTTTGCCTTGAAAGAGCGAGAGAAGCAGGACCCCCACCCCCATGCGGCTGCTCATTTTAAACATTTTTTCCCCTTTCTCCTACCCCCCTTCACTGCTGAGCCTGTCTGAGAAAGGAGGGGCAAATGGGCAACCTATTCATATAGCCTTGCCTTTCACTGTTTTGATTTGATTTGATTTTTTTTGGAGATTTTTGAGGTTTAAAATGCTTAATTAAATCTATATATAAAAAAAGAAATGATTTTGAAAGATTTTGCTTACATTTTTAAATGTTTTTACCTATTTAATGAGAATTGCTTCCATCTGAATGGAATTTGAATCTGACTCATTTTATTAAAAGCAAAGCATTGATTTTAAAGTTTGACCCAAATATATTTCAGAGCATTAACTCAGAATACCTCATTAAGATTGTTTTTTTAAGCTGTTTTTTTATTATTATTATTTATGTCTGTGTGTGGGACACACTGATTTTGAATATTTAGGAGCCAAGGTGCTCCGCTTTATGGCACTTTTCTTTGTTAGCAGCACAAGCTGTTGCCCTTTCAGGATTTGTTACAGAAATGATTTATGAAATGTTTTCAGTGTTAATAAAAGAAAGCAGAAAATTGACTTTTGGAGGAGCTTTGGTGGTTAGCACCCCTCATCCCTTTTTGATCTTGAACCAAAAAGCCAGTTGATGGGTGACGGATTCAAGGATTCTGAAATATGAGAGTATATTTAGGAACATTATTGTGTTGGGGGAGTTGTCTATAGCCTAGGGTTAGATTTGATTTAATGGATGTTCCCTTGGGGGGGGGATTAGTTTGCTTACAGATGGGAAAAGAAAGTAGTATGAGGAAGAGACAGAGTTTTGGTTTAGCTAAGAAAGAAAGTAGTATGAGGAAGAGACAGAGTTTTGGTTTAGCTAAGAAGATGGAGTTAGAGAAAGTGGAAGTTGGAAAAGGGATTTGTAGTAAGTGAATGGTAAAGGAAGTGGTAAAACAACAGGGAACTTTGAAATCCCAGTTACTACAGGGAACCTTTTGGATGGGGAAGGAATAAAGGAATGCGGGGGTGGAACCAAGGCAAAAGGGGAAGAGGATGTGGTGGTACGGGCAGGGAGGACAGAGTTAGGAGATGTTTTAGGTGTGGCCAGCCTGGACATTTCAAGAAAGACTGCCCGATCCAAAGAAGGGAGACGCAAGTGTAGAACATGATGGCAGAAGATGAAAGTCAATACTAGGGGTGCCAAGGGTAATTCATTTTTGAGTCCCACAGAAAAAAAAATCACTCGGGACAGCATAGAAGGGGTGGCTTCCCAACTTTTACCCAAAAATAAGCAAGAACTAAGGAAATGGCCCAGAGAAGAGGGGTCCTATAAAGAGCTGTTTTTCTTAAACCTGTGGCATTCTTGTAAAAAATAATGGATCCAGTAATAAGGGGATGGCCAGTATGTATTCAAGCAATTGCTGCTACCGCAATGCTGGTCCCAGAAAGTAGGAAATTGACCTTTGGGGGAGCCCTCATTGTGAGCACTCCACATCAAGTTAGAACCATTCTCCAGCAAAAAGCAGGACGATGGTTAATGGACTTAGGGTTAACGGAATTAGACAAATCACAGATAGAATGAGGAAAAATAGCTCATGTTCTGGTACAAAAATGGACAGGAACTTTGGATAATGAAGGAATTTTGGGGGGGAATTTGGAAGCAAGCCTAATTTATGGCAGGTATGGTTATGTTGGGATTAATCTGTTTACTATGTCTTATACCCCTTATAAAGAATGTGGTACAAAGCACTATTGAAGGTATGATAACTGTCACACAAAATAAAGAGAAACATATGATGATGATGTTAAACGATGTAAATGAATATACTGCTATTATGAAATTTGAAAATGCTGAAGAAATTGAAGAAAGCTTAAGAGAATTCCGGAGATAATGTTTTATTTTATGAAAGAGCGTAATAAAAGAGAAAGGGGTGGATTTGAAGGATATAAGAAAATTAAAAAAATAAATAGTATATAGAAATTTATATAAATGTAGGAGATTTAATTCTGCTTGGGCAGGGGGGTTGGACTGGATGACCTGCAGGGTCCCTTCCAGCTTGAACTTGTTAAACATTAGTTGCTTTAAGATAGTTGGAGAAAATACATGCTGAACAGATATTCTTTTGTTAGTTAGAAAGGGGCCCAACTAAAAGGGACATTCCTTGATGCCAAGGCAATAGAGATAAGAAAGTGCTATGCTTGCAAAATATTTTATGAGCAATAATGGAGAGGTGTTGATGAACATGTCAGAGATGCTGTTGTCTCTGAGGTGTTACGGAGTAGCTCTGATCGGTGACTGTATCCGATAGGAGGGGCATGGGGGGGGGGCATCGAGATAGGACTATAAAATGCAATGCTTTTGAAATTTTAAGTGTGGCTTTTGGCTCAAACCTCAATTTAAGGTCAGGCTAAAAGATCCATCGCACTTTGCAAACTGCTATTATTATTATTATTTCTTTCCAATAAATACTCTTTGTTTTTAATCGATCCAAGTTTCTTTTGTTATTTCTAACAACAGCACAGTATGATTAGAAGGCAAAAATATTGCTCAAGGACAGACCACGTTGTTTGCATGAAGGAAGTCCCAAGTTTTAAAGGTCTGCATTGGCATGCTGGCTGGAAGAGTCTCCTCTGAAACCCCAGAAAATTTCTTCCAGTCAATACTGACATTCATGGTCTAGTTGTACCAATAATCTGATTAATTCTAAAGCAGCTTCTGTGTATTTTCTCACAAAATAGTGTTCAATTCAAATTGTTTCACTATACTTTTCAATACGAAAAATATGAAAATGCTTGCTATATCTTTAAATGATCATATGATATGGGTGGATGCTACATGAGTTGCAGAATCTTCTCCAATCTAAGCCTCTTACTTGATAGCATATAACCAATGTTGACTATGAAAAGCTATGCTATGCTAGGCCAGATCTTGATAGAGTTTGGATGGGAAATTATTAGAAAGTATCACAACAGTAGATTAGACCAGGCAGCTGAAAAAGTATTCTGGAAGTAGCAAACCATCTTCATATGGTTGCCCCCCCCCCAAAAAAAAATGCACAGAAGTTTCAATGAAGTCACTACAACCTGAACACAAACTGAAAGAGACTTTATTTCTTCTATTTTTTTTTTATTTTAACCTGCAATCTGAAAGGTTGCAAAGCAGATTTTATGAGTCAAACTAATATGGAAAGTAGGTTTGAGTTGAAGAAAATAATGTTTGCAGAGCTAACTCCAGCTCACTATTTTGCTGCTTCTACCTCCTGTTTCCCACTCTTGCTGTGATTGTGATTGTGTTCCTAGGAGACCTCATGACTCCTAGGAGACCTCATGTCAGAATCATCACTCTCCACAATCAACCTGCAACAAACTCAAGTAAAAGTTGTAACCACCACCTTTACTCTGGTAAATGTCTAATATATGTGTGACAAACTTTACAATGTTTATGGTTACCTGCCAAATCCCAATTTTATCAATATACTAAGATGACAGTAATTCAACCCATACTTAAGTGTTACATTAATGGGAGACCTAACAGTATGCTCCTGACAACATTTCTCAAGTGACATCAGATTCCCAAGACTGCCATGTTTTGATCCAGCTATTTCTGGAAGAAAAGCTTATTGTATGGAAGCCAACGCATACATCGACAAAGGTATTCTTCTTGTTAACATTGGCAGTAAACTCGTGGAAGTCTGCAAGATGTTGATGTAATTTGAGCAATGTCAACAATTTTCTCTGGGAAATTAATATGTGATTGGACTTTAGTCTCATTCTGCAAAGAGGGAAAGTTTGACTATCATAGAAAATGTGCAAATGCTGGAATTGAGATCAGTGGGGCATAACTTTAATGTCTTTCACATCTGTGTGGAAGCAAATTAATCTAGAATTGTTTGCCCTATCCGGAAAGGTATGTTTCCTCCCATTCTGATATGTGTGGACTGAACCACACATCGAGGATCTGCACAATGCCTTGCTAGCTTTTGTCCTTGGATTTATCAAGTGCTTTGTGTGTTTTAAATATTCTATTCTTCTTGTTGTTTTAGAAGGAGGATAAGGGAAATCCTCAGGGGAAGACAGAAGCATTATTTTATTTTAAGATGCATGAAGCTTCTGAGGAAAATTGGGAGAAAAGTATATCATGCTATATAACTCCCTGAGGCCATCAATCCTAATTTAAAATGATACGGTGCTTTTCTTTGCTTTATACAAGGTAAGCAAAAGTAAATGATTCCTTCCAAGGTGCCATTTCTTTCCTTCTCTTTTTATGGTCCATGTGACAAGAGATGCATGCAGAATAATAAGGGAGGCCATCATTTGGTGGCAGGGCACATGATTTACACAGGTATAAGGATATCATATTCCATTCCTTAAGTCCTCTCCTTATTCATTTTTTAAAGAGAGTCTAATACAATAGGCTGGGAAATCTTGAGGAGTAAGGAGTACAAAAAGTATGAACAGATCCCTTGTGTGATCAGAGAGCAACATGTTCCTTATTTGTGTGTCCATCTTCCCAAGCTGGAAGAAGATATTGTCCCAACATGTATAAATAAAATATACCAAAAAAGAAATTTCTTGTACAAATCATTAAAGCAAATTTGACAAAAAAAACACCTGCCAATAACATAACTGTATAAAAAATAGAAAATTACATATGCAAAACATGTTCATTTTTTTGTCACACCTCAAAAAAGAATCACATTAGAGCTAGCAAATACACACACAAAATATTTGCCCAAAAGAGCCAAAGGCCCAGAGCAATTACACAATAAGGACAAGCTACACTTTTTGGTGCCGTGTACAGAGGAAAGTATGGAGAACCTGAGATAATCCAATTAAATGGTGGAAATCCACAGCTCCTAAAGCAAAGTACATCTTTGTAAAGAACATAGTTAAATTATCAAATTCACTCACATAAAATGTTGTGATGACCATTAATTTAGATAGTTTTAAGAAGGAATAAAGTTATAAAGGGTATGTATTTTAGTGGTTACTCATCATCATTATATATTCAGGATCAGAGACAGTAGGCCTGTAAACAAAGAATGCACTCAAAAGGGTGTATCCTTTTTTTTCCCTCCTCACCTTTTCCAATGGCATCTGGTTGACCACTATTAGAACAAAATGCTGGACTTTAGTTTAATCTAGTATGGCTTTCTTATAGTTTATAAAATGTATTCATTTGTTTTTAATCCGCTTACTAAAACAATAAATCTGATGGGATTACATGCTAGCTGTTCACATTTCTCTAATACTTTCCCATTAGATCAGGGGTGTCAAACTCACGTCATCACGGCAGCGTCACATGATGTATCGGGATTTTTTTCCCCTTCGCTAAACCAGGAGTGGGTGTGGCCAGCACGTGATGCATCCGGCCCACAGGCCGGGAGTTTGACAGCCCTGCATTAGATGGATCCTAATTGCATGTAGCAGTAATCTACTATACAATGAATTCTACCAAGGAAGCTATTGATTATCTCCAAGATATTCTGATTCCTCACCTTAACATTTACCTTGTTTCCCCATTAAGAAATATGCCCAAAGTAAGTTAAAGAATGAGCTCAAAGTTAATACAGCATGGTTCTATTTTTACTTAAGAGACCTCTGAAGACTGGTAAGATTTCACAAGAAAACAAGGTTTTCTACAATTGTCTGGAATGTGATAAAATGATTGTCCTGGAAGAAGGAAAAGAAAAGTAAGGTTTCTCTTCATCTTATAGCCCAGCTGGAGAAGGGGCTGTCTTTGAATATGAGGTAATTGAGAGAGTTAATGGTCAACTGGAGAAAGTCCTTCTAAATAAGAGATCAGCAGAGAAGCTGATGTGTTTGGCTAGTGATTTTTATACTGTTAAATGAGGCCCTGGATTACATTGTTAAATTCTGCCCTGAGAGCACTGCTGATGTCTATATTGCTGTTGCAGTATTTCAATTGTGTTATAAATCACAAGGGAACTTGGCTTGTTTTTGTTTGGATTTCACATACATGACATGACCCAGACTAGGTTTAGGATGTATTTAAGGTAGAGACAAGCACAACTTCAACTTTCAGTGATAGAAAAGTATTTTCCCATTTCAACATCAGGTATGATTTTCCCCCCCCCTAAAAAATAAGAATACGACACAAAAAAGACCTGCATATTTGTATACATATTTTCCCTCTTAATATATGCAGTTTGGGATACTGTTTGTTCTGATAAACACAATGTTATATGCAATTTCCCCCAATTATGTGTTTTCTGGTGTTGTTTTCTAAACCTGATGTTTTGTATGCAGTGTTTCCCCATGTGTTAGTATACAAAATTCCCTGAGGTATGCATGTTTGTGTAAATCCTTGAAATAGAAAGTTGCATTGCAACATTCTGCAATATGAAAAAACAAAAAGATAATTGCATTTCAGTTTGTGCATTGATTCAGGCAATGCAAATTGACTGAAACAATTTGCTCCCCTTGACTGTCCTTAGTTTAAAGTTTGTCATGAGGGAGAAGGCAAGTGTAGAGTGATTAACAGGCAAGACATAAAATGCCCTTTATTGACAGAATATCTTCCTGTGCTAACGAGTGTTGTAATGTAAACAGATGGATCTCTTCTGTGTTACCCTTCACAGATCAATTCAAGCTTATTAACTGCTTAAGTTGCTTGCTTCTTTTGCCTCAAGTAAGAAAATATGCTTCTCCTTTGATAAAGTGTCTTACTAGTGGAAATAAAATTACCCTAAGTAATGTTTATCATAATGTGGATTAACACATCTGTGCTTCAGAGTATATGATGCTCAAGGGGATGTTTATCGCTGCCAAGCCTTAATGGCTGACAAGAACTCCCTGGGCTGCTGTGCTTCCTTGGACAGCCATATCTTCAATTTGAAGGCATCTGAGGGAAGAGGGAGGGAGGCAGAAAGAGCTGAATATCATCAAAATTAGTCTACTATATTCTGCTCCCCTCCCACCCTGCCTCCCAAGATAGTAAAGAGTTGTATTTGTCAGGTTGTTCTCTCCTAAATAAAAAAAAAGAATGACATTGTGCAAGAGAATCTCAAAGACTTCATTTCCATACACCAATTTTATTGGATTTTCTCCTCCCCTTTCACCTCGTCTGGAGGGTGATGACAACATCAGTTTAGAACATTCACTATCTAAAGTAGAATGTGGAAGAAGAAATTTCCAAAGTGACTTTTGTTGAAAAGAATAGCTTATTATAAGTGATGAGTCAGAGTTAATCTTATGGTCCTTTACATGCTCTCTGGGTAGATCACAGATGGGATGATAGGACAGGATGCAGACAGGATGCAACTGATTCCAAGAGAGTAGGGAGGACTGTGGCATACTTAAATGGCTCTTTATAATAAAAGCTTGATATCATGGACCATTTGGGGAAAAAGAGTGTCAATCTAAATTTACATAATTGACTATTTACATTACTTGTATAATTGTATAAAGCCATTCTCCTGTCATTCAAGTCATTTTTATCATTAGGACATAATGTCAATTGCACAAATATTGATTACATCAATTCATTGGACATACTTCAGAAACAAGAAATCTGGGTGGTGATGTGTGTCTAAACCTGGTTCAACAGAGGGTTAGGTTAGCATTAAAACATGATTTTCACCAAAAGGATTGGTGTCCTGGTAAATTTAAACAGTTTTTACTTTACTTATCTTGGTTCTGTAGTTTTCAGATCTGGTACCAAGGAAATGCATCTTGAAGAGAAGATGCATTGTCAAAGAGAACAATCTCCCCTCAAACTTAGTAAAAGGATTTTAATTAAGTTCAGGTTTACAGTTTATAGTCATAAAGAGGTTTTCTACTTCATCTCATAAAATAGCTGTGGATGCCTGGTTTTTTTCTTATATGGATATTCAATACAATATTTTGGTAACCATACAGTTACCAAACAGTTATATTTCTTTCCTCACAATATTGGGAATGTGCCATTGATCATTTGCAATTATAGACAGAGGAAACTCAGTGGCATCAAAAACACTGAACCCCAAGCTGCTTTCATGAATGATATGAAGTCATTTGTTTTAGGGCTCACTTCCAGATGATTGTCCCCCTGCAGATGATGGTGGAAGGGAGGGCAATATGGTATTTGGATTAATTTAGATCAGTGGTTCTCAACCTTCCTAATGCCGCGACCCCTGCCCTGCCACCGCGACCCCCACCCCGCCCCCACCCCGCATGTGATGAGGTGACAAAGGGGGCGTGGCACCAAGATGGCGGGCTAGCGCGCGCTTAGGCGACCCCAGTGAAAGGGTCATTCAACCCCCAAAGGGGTCGCGACCCACAGGTTGAGAACCGCTGATTTAGATGGTCCTTTGGTTAGATCAGTGTAACATTTCCACTCTCATGCCCTTCAGATGGGTTGGGGCTGCAGGTCCTAGAATTCTCAGTCAATGTGACCAATTTTATATTTAACTTAAAAGAGACAAAAGGTGATTGTCTATTCCTTGATCGGCTTGTCTCTCTTTCATTTAGATATATATAAAAAAAGATAAATTCTTTTTTATTTATAGTAGGTGAACTGTTTTCAACACCACAAATAAAACAAATACTGTACTAAGGGAAACCATTGGACCATTTCAATGACTTCTGCTCCCTAGCTTTCCAGGATCACACATTTATACCTAGCAGCAAAAATATCTGTCACCTTTTTTAAAAAAAAAAATGTAAAATTTGAAATAATGTGCTAAGATTTAGTATTTTATATAATTGTATAAATTATATAATTTTATATAATTTTCCTATCCCAAAATTAAACAAAGCATTTAAAACCTGCCAGCCCTGCCCATTAAAGCACTGTTATCATGCAGCTGTGTCTCCTGCAGCCCTTGGAATCCCCTACCTCTTTCCAATTTTTTTTAAGTGAAACTCCAGAGGAAAAAGATTTCACTGTCCAATGCCTCTGAAATGTATCTATATCTCCCATTCACATTTTAAAAAAAACAGATATAGTCAAAAGAAAAATTACAAGAGTGATTCAATTCTTTGTCTTTGAAAGCATGCACATTTTACTGCTGCTGCTGCAATATTCAGTTCTAAGTTGCATTACATAGGCATCTGGGTAAAATTGTATATTTTCTTTTTCTTTCTTTCTTTTTCTTTTTTACCCTGAGCAAATATTGCCAAATCTGTGCCCTGTTGTGCCTCTTTGAGGTTTGGTGTACAGTGCCAATTGAAAGTCTAGCAGGGTGCTCCTAACTTAGTCATGCCTCTAGCCCAAGCAAAATCCATTTATGAAGCTAGAGTGAGTTTAGTCCTAGGAAAAAAACTGTCAGAGAGGAATAGGGTATAGAGATGTTGACAAAATTAATTTGTCCTTATCTCAGAAAATAAATTTCAGTACCTCATCACATTCACCTCAGGTTTAAGGTAAGCATTAAAATCCCTCCAGCTTCATCACAGATTTAGATTTTACTCTGAGCAAAAGATCTGACTTCTTATTCCCCTCTCTCTTGCTTCAATTTTGTTACTGCTGCTCAGTCAGCTGGGGAGGAAATTTGTCTCTTGGCCCTCCCTCCCTGATTGCCATCCCCAAGCACTAAAATATCTAGCAAATTTATTTTCACAGAGCGCTGGATGTGGAGATGGAAAGTAAAGGAACTGGAGACTGATGTATTTTTATTTATTTATTTATTTTATTTATTTATTTATTTGTCAAATTATTTGTCAAGCGTATACATGATTACAGAGAAAGTATAAACAAAGTATAAACAAAGTATAAGCATGGTTATGAGTACATAATATTTTACGAATACATGGGTACATTAGGACAGGGACGGTAGGCACGCTGNAAGCTGAAGTAGTCATTGACAGGTAGGACATTGTGGCAGATAATTTTATGAACTACATTTAGATCGGTTCTAAGGCGACGTAGTTCTAAGTTGTCTAAGCCCAAAATTTCAAGTCTTGTGGAATAAGGTATTCTGTTGTGAGTGGAGGAGTGGAGGACTCTTCTCGTGAAATATTTTTGGACTCTCTCAATTGTATTAATATCCGATATGCAGTGCGGGTTCCAGACAGGTAGAATGGAAAGGAAGGAGGAAAGTAAGAGAAGTTCCTTGGCTGATACAGGAATGGAAGAGACCTTGAAAAGTTCAAAAAAGATTGCAGAAGAGTTTGACTCCATTACTCCAATCAGGCATGCACCAAAGCCTAATTTTATTTGAATTGCCTCAGAAAAAGCCAAACTACTTTCCTGGTTTGGGATAGGGGAATAGCTCTTCCCATCATCTGAGACGAAGTAAGATGTAAATTCCATTTATCACTGGCAGAGTGTTCTTATTACTTAATAATACTTAATACTTAACTGTATTACCATCCATAACAATATTCTAGATTATGGTTCTATTCTTCTATGTGGAACAAGGAACTAGTACAACAAAAAATACAAAGCAACTTCAAGTTCTGTCTGTGGAATCCATACTATCCAATACTACACAAGAGTTTTAATTCCCCATTAATAATAATAAAGTACTATATTAAGTCAAACCTGACTCCTGTTACTGCATCATGTCATTTTCCTGGCAACTGTCAGATTTAAGTTAGGAATTTCCCCCAGCACAGATGTCAGTTATGTCAACATTGTCCAGATTTAAACTGAGAAACACAGGGCAAAAAAGGTCACTAACCCATGAGAAAGACGGAAGGAAAAAGTACCAAGATTACATTACAATGGGTTTAAACAGGGAATTAGATCTTCAGCTGGACAGTGGATAATCAAGTGTTAAGAGCTCCTTTTTAGTACAAATGAAATTTAATTTTAATCTAGCTGTGACATGCCATGCATCAGAGAGTCTTAAGTGGAATAGGAGTGTAAGCCTAATCAAATCATTTTGAGATGAGTGTTTAGGAAATTCCGCAACTGTTGGTTTCTACCATTAAAAGAAAGGATCTCTAGTTGTACTCATGTCACTTTCCAGGAGAAAGTAGCACAAATGATGTAACTGGATTTCATTCAACCTTTCCCCTGTCTCAAGTATCTTCCCAACAAATAGACTTCATCTCCCAGAACTGGTCAGTTCAATGATTATTGATACAAAAGAACTAAACAATACCCCAATTAAGGAATACCAATGCAGAAAAACAAGCTAGCAGTAAACAACAGCCTAATCAAGGAAACACCAGGAACAGGTGACAGGACACTGACAGGACAAGTCACTAGTATATAAAAACAAGAGGAAACCCCATCCCTTCTAGCATTGTTAATGTTATCTAGTTTGGTAATGAAATGTCTACAAGAAAACCACCAAGCTCAGAGAGTACCAAGGACCCTACAGTTCAGTAATTGCTAAGAATTCTGGGAGTTTGAAGGCCACATATCTGAAGGGTCTATCCAGACCAAGGAAGACTGCCTTATAGTAATACTTCCAGAAACTGGAAGAGAGGAATTATTGCTCAGACAAAGGATACCAACAGAGAACATTAGCACACATAAGATCTTAGAATCCTGTTCTACTTCTAGCAATATAAGTAGAAAATTACATGGTCAAATGCCAGATAAAGAAATAATGCCGACCAATTTATGTCCTATTAGCATGAAAACTGACACATACTTTCTGCATTCCAAATACTTTTCTTATCAGAATATAGGTTATAATGCCTATTCATATTCCTGATCATCTTGTAAAATCCATTCAACATCACCTTCAACATTACAACTTGGAAATTCCCAATTATCCATTTAGGCTCAAATTCAATAATGAAAGAAAGATGAAATGACATATTTCCTTATTTATTGTGCATGAGTTTATAAACGCAAGCACTTTGATTAGGAATTTTGCATAAGACATTAAGCCAAGGTGTGGTTTGTTTGTTTCTCATTTAGCGGGATGAGAAAACCTATCTCCAGAAAAAGAAAGAGTTATTTTTATTTGCAACACATCATAAATTAAATCAGTGGTTTGTTCTTAATTATAATTATTTTGTGTATGATGAGAATATGATAGAAGAGAAGTAAACATATATTCACAGTCCACATAAAACTTACAATTCGCAGTGGCTTCATAAGTATGTCCAGCTCAGTTACCCAGGTGATTGTCTCTGGCATTGCTTCATGCAGTTCTTCTAGGGAACCAGAGAACGCACATTGTGGGCAATCTTACACAATATGTTTGACACTTTGCATATCAGCATCACAATTGCTTTGTTTGTAAGTTTGATCTTAATTTATGGATATTCTTAGATCTGAACCCCAATGGGCTAATACTGGCTTTTGTTCTCATGCTATTTCTTGGTATTAGCACCTGAAATGTACTGTACACAATGAAACAGGAACTGGCCAAAAACCCCATAATTTGTCCATTTGTAAGATTAACCTTGTCCAACAAACAAAACCTTGCTTGACCATATCTCTTGTATCCAATGGACACACCACCCCTTGAACATGCATTTTACATTTTTTTCTCTCCTTTAAAAAAAAAGCAATTTTATTTATGAGGCATGAGATTAATCTGAGGACAGGCGACTGATTTCTCTAGTGACACACCACAGTGGTTGAGAGCCAATAAACAGAGTTATACAATTTTATTTCATTTTTATCAGGTTCTTCAACATACCAGTAAGGTGGACAATGATCTCTATCACCAATATCACAGTTAGGAGAAGACACTTGATAAAGGCATTCCCTTGAATATACTGAAGGTGGTGACAGCAGTAAATACTAAGCAGCTATCTCAAAGTAGGAAGACAGAGTCAATAGTCAGATAGTTTCCAGGAGAGTTGAGTATCTCTCACTTTTCATCTCACAGGCTCAGTCCTGCTCTACAGAAGCAGAACAAATGCTTTCCTGTCATCTATTCTTCCATCTTTATTCCATTACAAATGAATTGAGCTTGGTGGAATTTTCAGAAAATCAGAGCAATGGAAGGTACTGGCAAACTCACAAAATGTGCTACGTTATTGTGCAACTAGCCTGACAGCTGATTTTATTTTACATGGTTATTAGCTGATACAAAAGATATTATGAAGGCTTAGGATAGCTAAAAAAAATTGTCACTAGCAAAATATGTGATTTATATGACTCTTTCCTTAATAATTATAGGGTTCTGAATTTCTTTTAAAAATGAACTTCATCTCTCCTACAAAATGAAGCCTCTTTTCATATAATTTTATGTTTTAAAAAATGCTTTTGTAATACTTGGCTCATGAGAACAATGCATATTTGATGGAAATCTGTAATAAGTAACATTATGGAGAGTGTTACTAGACACTGATTGATGTGTATATTATTTTTTTGTCCCACATTTTAACTGGCATTTTTTAAAAATTCACACTCCCCTCTTTTTCTGTTAGTATTTCAAGCCTCTGTAGATCTGAAGAGAAATTCACCCAAGTCTTGCATTTATTCTTGTATTCAGAATTTCCATAGGTTTGCAATTTGCTAAGTATAAACTAGCCATACCTAAACTGAAATTTTACCTCCTATAAACCAGCCACTCCTAATTTATGTAGTGAAAAATTCTTAACCAAAATGGCTCTAGATTGAGTAGGGTTTATGTAAACAATTTGGTACGAGTTTAAATATCTTTTCTATATTAATATAAATATCAGTTAGTTTTAAGTCGCTTTCATCAAGATAACTCATTCAAGTAAATCCATGCACACCAGCATCAGACTTTGCAGATTTTGGTGGACAATCTTCTTGCAGTGGCAAGGATCTGCTCTACATCTGGATTATCCACCTGTAGCAGAGGTGGGTTCCCCCCGGTTCAGACCGGTTCACCTGAACCAGTAGCGACCCACTGGTGATGTCACAGTGATGTTACGGAGTCGGTTCGGTCTGTGCCGGTCCGTGGGTGCCGCCATCTTTTTTGGGATTTTTTGGGGGGGGAATTTTGGGGGGAATTTTTTAAATTTTTTTTTCTTCTGCGCATGCGCAGAAGCTGAGTTTCCGGAACTGCGCATGAGTCGCCATCTTGTTTTTGGTTTTTTGGGGGGATTTTTTTTTATTTTTCAGCATTGCGCATGCACACATGTGCGAAGCGCACACGCACCCACACGGTGCACCCACGCGGCATGGGAGGAAGTGAACCGGCAGCGAGGTAAGTTAGAACCCACCCCTGACCTGTAGCTGTCTGCTATTCTTCACAAGTTTTGAATTACAGTTCCAACAAGTTTAAAGGACTTCTGACCTCAACTTATTAAGAAGAA
This sequence comes from Thermophis baileyi, assembly GCA_003457575.1. Lineage (NCBI taxonomy): Eukaryota > Metazoa > Chordata > Lepidosauria > Squamata > Dipsadidae > Thermophis > Thermophis baileyi. The sequence goes on from QLTV01000804.1 coordinate 943,350, forward strand.
ATATCATTAATCTTTAATAAATAGATCATAATTCAGAACTGCCCTAACCATACCCTAACCAAATATTATCTTTAGAAACTGAATTTATTGTTTTTGGTTTTTTAAACGAAATAAACAGAAGGAAGATAGATGAAGAAAAGTACTGAACAGGGAGCACATGTAGATTGGGATTAATAATGAGTTCTGAATGTGAACATGTTGAAGACTAATTTTTTAGACAGATGTTCAAAAGTTAGTGGGCTTTTTTAAAGATTTCCATTCCATCTGTAATACAGATTGTGGCATGTACTTTTAGAATCTTTGTGGGATGAAGACAGGGACTGATGTTACAATGTTATTGTACATCATACAAAAGAATTTGGCAGAATCACAGAGTTGGAAAGTAATTTGGCTCCACCCTCCTGCTCAGTACAGGATCCATTACAATATCTTTAACAGATGACCATTCAGTCATCTGAAAGGAGAACTTACCACTCCATGAGCTGTTTAAGTACAGAGAGAAAATCTTCTCTAGTCTCCATCATTTTGTGTGTGTGTGTGTGTGTGTGTGTGTGTGTGTGTGTGTGTGTGTGTGTGTGTGTGTGTGTGTGTGTGTGTGTGTAGTTTTTAACCCCTGGTTGGGATCCTGTCCTGTTGTCCTCTGGGACAATAGAGAACAATTCCATTTTCTCTCATCAGATATTTTTATGTTTTGTTATTATTACACTTACAATAAAATGGGTGGAAGGGGAAATACCTACAAAACATATGGGTATTATTTAATGATAAAATATCACTAACTGATTCAAAGTTAACATATGCATCACACAGGGAGAACTAGTTACCACTGATAGTAGGTGGTTAGAAATAAATAATAGCAGAGGGAAAAGAGAGATTTGTATCTGCCAAACACTCCTTGGATAACCAGGTGCATTGCAGGATATTGTCCCTTAGTCAATGCTGAAGCAAGAATCAGCTGAACTCCTGGGAGCTCCCAAAGCTGCCTTGTGCTTGGCCCCAGCTAGTTGTGTACCACCCAAACCCACAGATAGCCCCACTTCTGAAGTATTGAAGTATTGATTTTCATTTACAATTTTTAAAATGGCAGAAAATGGGGAGGGATTATTACAGGAGTGTGTTGCCCAGAACACCATTCGAATGCCATGTGTGATCCTCAAATTGAAAATACCCCTGACCCCCATGACAAAGATACATTCCGAACTTCCATAATAATTCTATTCCTTTCATTCTATTTTTTTTTTTTCAGCAAGTGACTGCCTGGGGAGATCTTTTATTGATTCAAAGGTTGCCAGGGATTGATATCACAGTGCCCTTGGGCAAACTTAGAGTAAGTTCTCTAGGTGAATGCATCTTTGGAGATTAATTCATCCTGGGGGAAAGATACATGAATGTCTTTGGCCTTTTTGATACTTTCCTTACACAAGAGCATTTTCAATTCTTCCTTCACCTACATAGTTCCTTGTTTTAGAATAACTCGGAGTAAAATAGTTCCATCTTCCTTCCTTCTGATTGCAGGACTCATGGATTTCTTGCATCAAAGTAACAAAAATTAGATAATCTTATGAAAGGAAGCAAGAGAAGAACATGTTCATCATTTAGGAAATCCAAGCATTTGATCAGCAATGGTTATTTTTAACATGCAAACATCTTTAATTGATGCTGCTATCATCAAAGATAGCCTTACGTGTATGAACCAGTCTTCCAGGGGCAATCAACAATAGTTAAGATCAGTGGCTTCTGAGCACAGCAAATTTACAACATGTAATAAACAACTTGCCAAGGGAAGAGCTGTGGATCATATAATTAAAAATGAATGTTGTGTTTCAATGCCATTTTTGTCTATTACATTCCAGAGCTAATTAGAAATTTGTTTTATCTCTCTATGGTGCCTTTATTTTTAAATTAAGCATACTACTACTACATTCTGCAAAACATCCTATCCTATATCCAACTCAATAGTGACCACTCTAGCCACCCAAGTCATTACCTATAAAGTTCAAGATGAAAATCAGAGGACATCATAAATGGCTTCAAAATATAAAGATAGAGGTGAATTAAAATTAGATATATGGAGTTTGAAGCAGTTATGCCTTGCAGATTGAGAGAAAGACAGCCAAACATAGTAAGCTCATCAATGTTATTGAACTTGTAGGCAAGACATAAGCTTCAGAGTTTAATTTTGCCTGGCTATCATTCATTATTATGCTATGTTGGAAATGCTTGCAAGAAGAAATCAACACAAAAGGAGAATGCTGACTTTAATTTCAGATAAAATTGGCAGACTCTTGTGAGTTCCATATTCTGTTCTCTAAGCAACAACAGGCCCATTGCTTCCCAACACAGAAATTAAAGATGCAGCCAAAAGAGCTAGGGGAGAAATAATTTTGTGACAGGATGCTTGCAGAGACTTGTTAGGCTAGGAGTCAAGTTGTAAATAGAGAGGTTGCCTGCCAGTTCCCTAGAGTTAAAAAGGGAATCTAAAAGACATGGCTTCTCAGAGAACAATCCAACCACTTTGGATAGACTGGAAGCAAGCCACCAACACAGCTGCCTAAAAAGCTAGCCAGTCACTAGAAGAGATGCTGCAGGAAGAATCTTGTATCACTCATAAATCAGCTAGTATATTGGTCTTTTGATAATAGAGGAAGGAAGGAAGGAAGGAAGGAAGGAAGGAAGGAAGGAAGGAAGGAAGGAAGGAAGGAAGGAAATCAGTGCAAAAATCAGTGCTTTCAGAAGGTAGGCAGAAGCAAAGCTGAAAAGCACAGCTAATACTCTAAGTGCACAGGAAAGTGGAAATGAAGAAATAGTCCATTTTTCTTGGAAATCTAACCATAGCCCATATTGACAGTTTAAGCTTCCATAGCAGAGGTCTCTAGTGCCTTGCAGAGGAAGGGAGGGTCTACAAGATTAAAACATGCAGGCAGGGTCAGTGTTTCCTATCTAAGAATAGTAGGGAAAGACAATTTTACTAGAGGCCCCTCTGAGAATTAATTTAAGCATTTTTTTTTCCAGTGGATCAGTGGCAAAACAAAATTCAGCTGGGACTTATTCCACCTATTCTTATCATCCTGAAAGCCACAGTGAAGATAGGGATGGCAAATATTCTAAAATGTTTTCCCATTTATGTTAAATGAGACAACACATTGTCCTGTAAAAATGTTAAAACTCCCTAGAAAATAAATGCTTTCACACCTGCACTCCTGGACCTGGTCTAATATTTTTATATAATGTTTAATTTTTAAAACTCAACATGAAAAATTGTGAAAATGTAAATTAAAGCACACTAGTAACACTGAAGCACAAAGTTCTCATGTAACTAGACATTAACTAAGGTAAAAGATTAGAAGAATAGAATTACAAAAATTCAATAATTCCCACTTTCTCTTCGTCAGAAAACTGGCTAGAGAGGCAAAACAAATTTGAATAAACAATTCTCAGGCAAATTTTGTTTGCTGGAATCTTAAACTGCATCTTCTAATATGGCAATTTCCTTCCTACATGTTAACCAGTTAATGTACTAGAAGTACTGAAATTGTCAAACTTATACTGGATGTACTTTCTTTCCAGTTTCACATCAGGTTTGGCTTCCAAAAAAAAACCCACACCCCTCTCCAAAATGTTTTACTGAAATTTGATGAATTTAATCATAATGTCTAGGACCAAAACAGATTTTCCTTCAGCTTGGACAAACAAAACCTATCTAAACAATATCATATGCAATTTTGTGCCTTTTGTCATTTGCTTGTGCAATGCGCATCTACGTAGGCAATCAATTACAAGCTATTTAGAAGAACTGAATGACTGGTAGGACATAAGTGTACAAAATGAATGAACTACAAATTGAAAGGTACATTACCACCAGAATGTTTTTATCTTCCTTATCTTATAAGATACTCATTTTGTGGATCGCAGAATGCATGTTTTCATGCCTTTCCCCCATTTATGATGGGAATGCAATTATAGAAATCTATAGTTATTTGCAGTTCTTCACATAGTTAAATGTGATGGTGGGTGACAACATAGATGTCTTGAAAAGGGAATCAGGCAAAATGTATAAACTTATTTCAGTACTCATCTGATCATACATACTGGCTCTGTCCGCTCTATTGCTCTCATACATGCAACTTGTCTGGCATATGGAGCCTTGGAGCCGAGGTGGCGCAGTGGTTAGAGTGCAGCACTGCAGGCTACTTCAGCTGACTGCTAGCTGCAGTTCGGCGATTCAAATCTCACCAGGCTCAAGGTTGACTCAGCCTTCCATCCTTCTGAGGTGGGTAAAATGAGGACCCAGATTGTTGGGGGCAATATGCTAACTCTGTAAACCGCTTAGAGAGGGCTGTAAAGCACTATGAAGCGGTATATAAGTCTAAGTGCTATTGCTATATGGCATATGTGATCATGCCATATTGATCAGTATGATCTAAATCAGGGGTGTCAAACTGGCGGCCCATGGGCCGGATGCGTCATGTGCAGGCCACGTCCACCCCAGCTCCGCGAATGGGAAAAACGTCGCAAAATGTCACGTGACAGCAACTTGACGCGGTGAGTTTGACACCCGTGATCTAAATAAGACTTCTGAAACTGCATTGGTGGTGACGCAGTGGTTAGAATGCAGTACTGCAGGCTAATTCTGCTGACTGCCGACTCCCAGCAGTTCGGCAGTTCAAATCTCACTGGCTCAAGGTTGACTCAGCCTTCCATCCTTCCAAGATCAGTAAAATGAGGATCCAGATTGTTGGGGGCAATATGTTGATTCTGTAAACCACTTAGAGAGGGTTGTAAAGCACTGTGAAGCAGTATATAAGTCTAAGTGCTAGTGCTATTGCTACTCATATTCATGATGCTTATGAAAATACTTATAATTAGATTCCATGGTTGCAAGAGCATTTCTGATGTTTGATTAAATATGAATAGAAGTCTTCTTCAGATTTTCTTATTCAACGTGGCATCAGCTGTGGCCCAAGGGGTAAATCACCAATCTCCAGAGACTTACATGAACCTCTTGGCTTGATATAGCAGAAGAGTTTGGGTGACTGAGATATATTTACAAATGGCCCTCTCTCACCTGGCAACTACTAATTCCTACTTCACCATCCTCAGTGGTCAGGGTTTCTCACTGGTGATAGTGCAGAGTCCCATCTACAGGAAGGAAAGATAGGGAAAGCATATTGCAGCTTCATCCTTCTACTTTTATTACTACCCAGGTATGTTCTGCTGAATGCCTAAGGACAGCCTATAGAAGATAAAGCCACTACAGCAGGGGTGTCAAACTCACAGTGTCACGTTGTCGTCACGTGATGTATTGCGACTTTTTCCTCCCTTCACTAAACCAGGGGTGGGAGTGGCCAGCGCGTGACACATCTGGCCCATGGGCCACGAGTTTGATTCCCCCCTGCACTACAGGATCAGAGTGGAATCCTCTAAAAACAAGCTACCATGGAATAGGAGTGTTGTTAGGTTCATCCTATCTGTGGCTTTTCCAGAGATAGCTGATTGGCCATTGTGGGAAAGAAAAACTTGGCTTTTTCTTCAGACATTGGGCCAGGAAATTCAATGAGTCCATAGATATGTATGGGTATGCTTTCAGAGATGTAATGTGCGGTTGATTTTGTTGTTTTATTGTTTAATTTTCATTTTTAATTGATATTTCCTGCCCAGAATTGTATGTCAATTGAGCAGCCTTGTAAATTTAAGTAAAGAAATAATATGACGAGCTAGATAGGACTTAAATCTCACCTAACAAATCTCTACTTAACTTTGATAGTACTGAAAATGTATGATACAAAAGTATATGATGTGAAATCATAGCATGTGTGGCTTGTTTTATTTCAGCATCTTTGATTGCCTGTTGATAAATTGCACAAATACCAGCATGTTACTGAGAAAACTGGATCAGCAATATTTATTTCTCCCTCCTTCACTTTATACCCCAATAACATTAATATTGACTGTCTCTTCTCACATTTATATCCATTTTTTCTTCTTCTTTTGTTATGAGCAGGGGTGGGTTCTTCTTTTCTTCGCTGCCGGTTCGCTCAGTGCCGTGCCATGTGGGCACGCATGCGCTTTGCACATGCGCAGTGCTTAAAAAAAGCTTCTCCGCATGCGCAGAAGCAAAAAACAAGATGGCGGCGCCTATGGCAGCACCGAAAGCACCGGTTCGGGGGTGTGGCAGGCCTGGGTCGCTGCCGGTTTTAGCGACCCAGGCCACCAAGTTACTGCCGGTTCTATAGAACCAGTCCGAACCAGGAGGAACCCACCTCTGGTTATGAGCTAATAAAAAGAGGCTGGGTAATACGTCCTTGAACATTTGCCATGTTCTATTCTCACTACCATTCTTTCTACAGTACAAGATAATATTATGTTACTCTACTCCCTTCTCAACAATAGTTGCTTTCTGAAGACAAGAGGCTGAGTAGCATTTTAAAATGACAGAACAATAATTACTCGGGCTGATTGTCTATTTCTTTGTACAAGAGGCTGTAGTCCAGTTTAACTGATAACAATATGCATGAGATTTTATTGCAGCTGTAAGGTATTAGAATCAGTTATATAGCCATGAAATAGTTTCCGTCCCAAATAGAGTAAATAGCTATAGGTAAGTAAGTAGTTATAAATAGAGTAAGTAGTTATAGGTACTTGCCCCTCTTGCTAATCAAAACATACTGTATGTAATCAATAGTCTAAGTTTATTTTGTTCAAAGATCAAAACAGAATGTATTAATATGTTTAGCTAAAAATCTGTGGATAAAATGCTTCTTAAAGAAAAGATTGTCGTGAGTTTATGAAAAGATTCTTGATGAAACACGTATCGAATAAAAGAAAACAATTCTGATAAAGTAATTTGATTCAGCAGCATAGTTTGGATAACTCATTTATGTGTGCTTGTTTGAATACTGTTGTTTTCATTTATTTTTCTATTCCAGATAATTATGAATGCATTGCCAACTCTCCAATATTTTTTTTACAAACATAAGAGATCACCATTTAATACAATGCTGCCCTTCACTTCTTCTTTCCTCCTTTGTATGACTATTCGACATATTTTGTTTTATCTAGTAATGTTGTTTTCCAATGAACAAATTCTTGTTTCACATTTTAGTCTTAATTCAGAAAAAAATTGCTTTTTTAAAGTGTATAAAAGTGCCCTTTGTGTCTTCAGATGAGCCAGTTCTATATTTTCCTCAAATCACTCTTAGAGAAAAACATTATTTTAAAACAGGTGATTCTGCAGGACTGGCCTAAAATGATCTACTTGGACTGGCTATAGAATTTGGAGAGGAAGCTGAATTGGATTTCGCTGTTTGTGCTGAAACTGAACTGCAAATGCTGCCCTTTGGTTTTTCCATCCAAATTCATTCTATGCTGGGAAGAGTTCTTCCTATAGCAATGCTCTAAATTAGAAAGTGGTCTTTCAACAGAAACATAGGTGCAGGGGATCTGACGACACATGTCTTGAAAAAGTGGCCACACTTCAGTTTTAATCTTACTACTTATCATAAGAAAATTCTACACCTGAAAGTAGCCCTTATTTAAAGATAGATATGGAAGAAAAGGAAGATGCTATGCTTTGAAGTTGCTGTGAGTTTCGTGGGCCCTATAGAGAAGTAGAAGGTTTGTTTGTTTGTTTGTTTGTTTGTTTGTTTGTTTGTTCGTTTGTTTGTTATCTTTAAAGATCCCAACATTTAAATCAAGGACCAGGATGAATCTGAAGGATTAAGGAAATGAATTCCCCCATAGTATATTGTTTTGATCCATTTTTAAAATCAGATCTAGAGACCAAATTATTGTAACTCCTCGCATTTGTTTTAAGAAGAGGTTTTCACTGAATATTAAAATGTGGCATTATGATTCTTGCTGATCGCAGAGTACATATTATCAGGCCATTCTTAACAATGTTCTAACAGAGGAATACTTCACACTGGAAAGAATAATATGTGATTTAGCAGCAAAGTGGCTAAAACAAAATGTCAAGACCAAAATGAGATCACAACCTCACAATCTCCTCCAGAATGTGTTTTGATTCAAAGAGATGTGGATGGCCCAAGGTCATTTTACATTAAGATGAGAAAAAAAATGAGGTTAGAATCAAAACTATATTTTAAAGCATCTGGTCCCATTAGTCACACAGAAGTGGACACAATATATAGTAGGAGATCTCTCTCAGATGCAATGTCATTGTTCAGTCAAAGCAACAAAGATTGTGGTCTAAGAACTCAAAGTTTTGACAGGCAAACTTCATGTATTTCCAGAAGCTAAAGTAGAGTGTTTTTGAACTACATTCAAAAATTCTTTCTGGAATTTTTTCAGCTGGAGTACATAAAATATTTCCCCTAGTCTAAAGTCTGTGCTTGGTCCTTGGGTGATGTGTTACTCTAAACAGTAGATGGGGCCAAGAGAACAAATATTTGATTCAATGAAAATTATACTGAATTAGATTGTGGCAAAATAGATTACATCTACGTTATTTAATAATTACTCCTTTTATCACATTAAAATATATAATTTTGTGACAACTCCTAGGAAGGCTTTCTGGTGGTATTTGTTTGTGGGCACATAATTTGTATCCACTAGTTTTGTACACAACAGTCTGGGAAAATTATGATGGAACAAAAATGAGAGAGACTGATGGGAGTAAGAAATAAAATATTATTTTTTCTAATAAAAGTGCATTGTAGTCACCTCCACCCAGGGGTGGGTTCTAAATTTTTTTACTACCGGCTCTGTGGGCGTGGCTTATTTTGTGGGTGTGGCTTGGATGTCAGGTGGGCGTGGCTTCAGGAGGGCGTGGCTTGGTGGTCAGGTGACTGGGTGGGCATGGCCAACTTGTAAAATGTGGTGAAACTCACTTAACAACGCTCTTGCTTAGCAACCAAAATTTTGGGCTCAATTGTGGTCATAAGTCTTTCTTTCTTTCTTTCTTTCTTTCTTTCTTTCTTTCTTTCTTTCTTTCTTTCTCTTTCTTTCTTTTTTTCTTTCTTTCCTTCCTTCTTTCTTTTTCTTTCTTCCTTTCTTCCTCTGGGAGACTTTGAGTTCTAGTCCCACTTTAGGCACATAGCCAGATGAGTAATGTTGGCCCAGTCACTTTATCTTAACCCTAGGAAGGAGACAGTGACAAACCACTTCTGAAAATCTTGCCAAGAAAACTGCCTAGGCCAGGGGTGTCAGGCTCGCATCGTCATGGTGGTGTCATGTGACACATATCGGGACTTTCTTCCCCTTCGCTAAACCTGGCAGGGGCGGGGCCAGCACGTGACACATCCAGCCCGCGGGCCACGAGTTTGACACCCGTGGCCTAGGCAGTCACCAGGAGTTAATGCTGACTTAAAGGCACAAACACACATAAAAAGAAAAAGAAAAGCCTTTAGATGCATCTCTTCAAGGAGACTCTCACATGAAGATTCTAAGCCAAGATGAAAGCAGCTTCAGACCTCTGGGTTCCCAAGAGTTTTTATTGATTACCACCTTCACTCTGGGCTGCAAAGACCCAGGTTGCTTAGGTATTTGTTTCCTTCTTTTCCCTTTTGTGTGGAATGTGTGTAAGGAGCTTTTTGTTGTTGTGGGAACTGCAGTAACTTGCAGTGATTCTAGTTATTTGTTTTTAGCATTTAGTCAGCAAAAGGGAAGACAGTCATAGGTTACTTTCAAACGGGTCTGGAGGGTTTGAGGAGTGACAATAGTGGCAATGAAAGAAACCTGACAGGGATGTCTATGAGACAAACTCATATAGCTAGTCAATGCAAATTGTGCCACAGAAAACAGTGATGAAGCGGATATGCTCACAGAGGGCAGGTTTATTAGTTATTTAAGTAAGGTCCATCCTATTCTTTAGTCTGAGATGCCTGATAAATATGAGTAGCAAAACAGTGCCTACCCCTGAGTTTCTCCCCCCCCCCAAAGGCAAATGAACAGGGAGGAAAAGAGAAAAGTAAGCTTAGGATCTAGTATTTAAGATTATGGTTCTTATAAAAAATCAGCTGGGAATGAAGTAGTTTTGAGTACAATTGCAGAAATGACTGTTACTTGGTGACAAGTAAGGCAGGAGGCAAAGTCAGCTGAATGGAAGTGATAAAATAATCCTCTTCTTTCTGTATTCTGCAACCTTATTGAATTGCTGCCAAAGGTTATGAGAGGGAGAGACAAAGGTAGCTGAGGAAAAGAAATAGTTTGGCTTCTTTTCTCCGATTCTCTCTCCCCCCACACCTCTGAAGCCACTTAAGAAGAACGGCTAAACTTGAACAGCCAGACAGCTCTTTGAAGGAGCAGTGCAATATTGCATATTAGTCATAGTACTCAGGGGTTGGCACTGTTTTTCAGCTGCTATTTATGAGGCATCTCATGCTAAAGAATAGGATGGACCTTATTTGGACCTTATTGAAAGACCTAAATAATAAATCTGCCTTCCATGACCATATCCATCTCTGCTCTCTGTGCGGTGGCATAATTTGTATTGACTGGCTCCATGCTTGCAAACTTCCCAAACAGAGTGAGCAAGTCACTAAACCACCCTCTGTTAGAACCTGCAAGTCTGGTGTCACATGGTTTGTGATGCAATATCAAGCCAAGATAGAAACCACGTAAAAAAGAGAGCATTCCAAGAAGGCAAAGAGAACAAAAAACAGCCTCTGAGTGCAGGGACTGAGTGGCTTTGGCTATTACTGGGAGCGAGAAACATTTCTTATATCAGGTGTGCTAGAGAGATTCTCTCAGATAGCCAAACAGGATTGCAGTTGGGTCGCATCGTAGCCAAATCCCATTTTATTGAACTCAAATTTGCTCTGGGGTCATGTTTCACCACTTGGAAAACCTTGACTGATTTAGAAGAAATCACAAAGAACTCATCCTTTGAGTAATCGTTACAAAAGATTATTGCATCTGAGACTTTAAAGCTATATCTGAAACTTCTTCTCTGAGTTGAGGGGCAAATAACATGGGTTTTGTAATTTGTTAACTAACATAGTTACCTTGTATTTTAATCTGATTGATATTCTCTCTTTTAAAGCGATGTTCAGATTTATTAGCTTTTAACATTCCTAAACTGATAAACAAGCTGGAGACTACCTCCAAATAAGAAAAGTTTGTTAGTACAACTTGGGGTCTGGCTTATCTCTTTTGTGAACTCTAAACTAGGGGTCCCCAACCTTTTGGACCTCAGGGACCACCATGGTCATAATTTTAAATCCCGCGGACCACCAAATTCATAATTTTAAATCCCACGGACACTAATTCATAATTTTAAGTCCCGCAGACCACTAATATGATTTTTTTTAAAAAGATAAATACATTTGTAAAATAATTATCAGAGAACTTCCATTTTATTAATATGAAACGCACCTATTTAATAACATAATTATAAATGCTTATTTAATCATAACAAAATCTTTTAAGGTTGTTTTAATTGTAACAAAATTATTAAAGTTAGTGTAATTATTACGAACCGTGCGGTAGTTTTCAACTTCCATGCGGCATTTTCTAATGACAGAAGCTGCACGCCTGTGCGCCCGCGCACATGAAAAGAGAGCGCCGCGCACCAGTTTCTAACTGCCGCGCTGCGTTTTCTACTGTTACAGGGAACATTGGTCACAGGACTGGCCCATTGTTCATCCTGAAGCAGCTCCTACACCCGGGTGCACCGGCTTGCAGGGGAGCTGCCTGCTCCCCGGCAGGACAATGCACCAGGGTGGAGGAGCTGCAACGGGCCAGTCCTGTGCGCGTGACTACTAAAGCTCTGGAATATGGGACCGGCCGTGGTGGGGCTGGAAAGCTCTGCCCTGGGGTGGCACTTGAAATGTGCCAC
>QLTV01000804.1:962952-981291 GCA_003457575.1 Thermophis baileyi
ATAGGCAGGCAGCCCGGGTTCTAATCCCATAAGGGTGTGGCTAGCTGATGAGAGCTAAATAGCTTGAAATAGATCTATACTAGTCTCCCTTTATTTATGTAAAAAAAATATAACATGTGTGTGTGTGTGTGTGTGTGTGTGTGTGTGTGATTAATATTTGGTGTGAAGAGAAAAAAAATCAGGAGTAAGGATCTCTAGTCTTTCATGTGTGTGTGTGTGTGTGTGTGTGTGTGTGTGTGTTTTCTGTTGAATCACCTGGTATACCCAAATATGGGAGGGAGCATACTGCTTCCTTTTGCCTTTCGGCCCTACTCCAGGGGCCATGCAGGCAGTTGCTTTCACGACAAACCATTTTTTCTATATATAAAAATTTTTCTATATATAAAATTTTTACTGATAAAGTACAATTTATTTCTTTATCAGTAACACACACACACACACACACATATACATATACATATACATATACATATACATATATATACGCATATATATGCATATATGTGTGTGTGTGTGTGTGTGTGTGTGTGTGTGTGTGTGTGTGTGTGTGTATATTTGCCAGAAAATCAAATGCTTTCCAAGTAGACTACATGCCAAAAACTGCAGGTGTTTTCAGAGCTATCTAAGCTCAAAGTCACTATAATCATCTAGACATAGTAAAGCCCATGGAGATTCTCTGTAATTTCTGATAGATGGCCAAAGACCTCAATTACGTGTGTAACAGATGTTTGGTTTTGCTTAGATGTACTCTGAATGGAATTAAGTGACATACAATTAAAACATACAAATACTGTATGTGTATGTGTGTGTGTCTGTGTGTATACATGTGCACACACAAACACAGACAGCTTTTTATTTTTCCCAAGTGGCTGAAGGGTTTATCAATGCAACAAGAAATTCAAAGGGGCAATTCACCTGTGCACGGAGACAAACACATCATTACAAAATGAATAGAATTCCCTAAAGAATATTATTTAATATATTTAAGGTATTTAAAATAGACACTGAAAACTCTTCGATTTTTTAGCCTGAAAAGACATTCATAGTTCATTATGAACATACTGTAATTATTAGTCAGAATCCTTCCTTTCCAGCTCTTACTAAAGCTGTCTGCTATATAAATTATACTCTTGACTTACCTCATAGTTGTCATAGGTTTTGTAAAGGGATAGTGTAATCTTTGCTTCAGATCTATCTTTAGACAAAATTTCAATGGCTAAACAGTTTTTGGCATGTAGTCTACTTGGAAAGCATTTGATTATCACAAATTTTGGCACATCTATATTAGCAAGTAGTAATAGATTACAGCTTTGGAAAATATCCTGTTTTTTTCAAATGTGAGATTGTTGTTCTCTTTTATTTTTCACTCCTGGCTATGTTCCCTGGGAATGAGAAAGAATTATGCAAGACAGAGGGAGAGATGATTGACTCTGGACATGTCTGCCCCTTGCCATTTATACCACTCAATCCCCCGCAAAACATTTTGAAGCCCCATATATTTATTTTTGCCAAAATTCTGAGAATGAGAGCCAGTTTGGTGTAATGGTGAAAGTGCAGGAAACCGGGATTCAAATCCTGGCTGGTAAAGGTTCTTGGGCAGACTTCCTAATGCTTCATCTTGCTTCCTCAGATGTGACAGTGACACAAACTAAGAAAGTTATGCTGACTCAAACATTGCCCAGATTAACAAGGTCCATATCAGCTGCTGGGGAACCAGGGCAAGCTGACAATAAGTGGGCTATTGGTACGAATCATACATGGACAAGAGAAATTGGAATTGATGGAATGCTACCACAACAGTAGACATAATGAGAGAGGATATATGAAACATATGGGGGAACTATGGATGGACGGAAGACCTGCATCCACACTAATTGAGAAACTTCAGCATAATGAAGAGGAAGCTGCTCTCACAATGTGTGATGGAACAACTACACAGGACTCAAGAAAACTCAGAAGAATAACTGGATGTGCAGCCAACTCGCGAAGCTGGAATGTCACTGCTACACCCTCCATTAGGGAGCACAGCAGCTGATATGAGGCATAAGACCATGGATAAACTAGCTACAGCAACCTTCAAGACCAATTATCAGGGCTCAGTAGGAAAGTACCATCAGAGAGTATGCTAGAAGATGCCACTAGAGCACTCACAACAAAACTCTACTACCGTCATAACTCAGACCAACAAACTGGTATATGCTACAGCTGCTGTAAACCTGGAGATGCTTGGCTACACAATCAGGAACATCAGTACATATCCTCTCCTTAAAAAATGAAGTTAGAAGCTAAGATCAAGATAGTTCATAGAGACATTAGATGGAACTATAGAAGAATGTGGAGATTAAGGATAACATTCAGCCACTACAAGGTCCTGATTCCACCAGAAGCCCTAGAAACTGCTAGGAACAGCTAAGCTATGTACCACACAGTGCTCCCTCAAGCTAGATCCAGTAAGTGTCCAACCAGTGCCTGCCCCTTGAGTATGTCATGAAGAAAGAAAAATCTCCTTGCCTCAATTCATAAAACAAGGAGAGGAACTAACTTGTTAGCACCCCATCCTATCTGTGCAAGCATGAAGAAGTTGATGAAGACATGATGAAAGACTGTTTATTAAGAGAGGAAAAGGAGGAAAAGGAAATGTTTAAGCCATCTTGCTATCTGCTGAATCTTGAGAACTCCACAGTTATAAAAATAGCATATTAGAAATTATGCAGTCAGAGAGGGGAGAAGGAGAGGGAGATTCTAAACAATATAGAAAGGCTCTGGGAATATTGAGCTTCTGGGAATAATTCTCAATAGAAAATATCAGGTCCAGAATTAGTTTGAAGTGGTTTAAAGCCTTTGTCTATAGAAGTCCTTTTTATCCAATGTGCCTTGGAAACCAGGGACATTGGCAGATCCTTTCTGACAGCAAGGATTGTTTAGGATTCAGTGCACAACTGAGTGTAAATTTTTTCCACATTTTTATTGGAAAAGTACTGTAGATATTTAGTTTTCATTTCCCAGGCAATCCTCATTGTCAGTCTTGTGAGGTAGACAAGACAGTAGACATGGTCATATAAACTATTTCTACCATTATGCCACACTCATAATAAGCCCAAAAATAGCAATAGCAATAGCATTTAGATTTATATACCGTTTCATAGTGCTTTATAGACCTCTTTAAGTGGTTTACAGAGTGAGCATATTGCCCCCAACAATCTGGGTCTTCATTTTACTGACCTCGGAAGGATGGAAGGCTGAGTCAACCCTAAGCCAGTGAGAATCGAACTGCCGAACTGCTGGCAGTCACCAGTCAGCAGAAGTAGCTTGCAGTACTGCATTCTAACCACTGTGCCACCATGGCTCTTATCTATTTTACTATCTATTAAAAATAGTTTGAAGTTTATTGTATTGATCATCAACAAACATCAAAACAGTTAACACGATCTGTATTTACATCAAAAGTATGCAACTTTCCAGAGTCGCTGAAAACAATATTGGGGAGTAATTGACATGAACCACCCCAAAGGGAGTGACCTTTGGTTATTCTAACTTTAACATTTTTGTGTACATAACAGTAGCAAAATAGAGATAGAAAATAAGACCCCAGATGATCCCTCCTCTATTGGGCATCACTAAGGAAACAACATTCCCCTTCTCATCAGCATATTGCACTAAGCTGTGCAATGTGATGGACTCCACCGTCATGTATCGTTTCATTTTTTGGTCCCCATGCTTCTCTCTGCCTCTGCATGTCCTAAATGTATAACAGTTCAACATCTATGTGTTTCATAATGAACCTGGACTGCTTTGTGTCTGCAGTTTTAATACAAACCATGTCCTCAAATAATATGATTCGAGTTGGTTCTTTTATTCTGAAGTCTAATAGTAATTTCTGCAGCTATACAAGTTTCCTGCATGATTGTTCTGAGTGCAGTATTCAGCCTCTGTAGATGACAAGGCTTATTGTGCTTTAGAAACTTTATTGGATCTATTATATTTTGTTTTTGATTGAATAAATGCACTCCATTTTAGCCTTTCTTTATACTTTACTGGAGGAAAGACAATGACTAATATCTCCATGATGTTTTATTTCTACTTTTTTATTTAAATTGCTCCCTATCTCCAAGCCATCTCTTTTTTCGCCTGCACATACAATTAGTACATCAGTGTAGGTGATGTACATTTCCTTCTATTTAAAATTCATATATAGGCATCAGGGGTGGGTTCCAACTTACTGTACCTAGCTGCCGGTTCGCTCCCTCCTGCACTGCGTGGGCGCGCTTCGTGGGCGCACGCGCGCTTTGCGTATGCACGCATGCGCAGTAACAAAACAAAAAAAGCCAAAAAAAGATGGTGACTGCATGCACAGTGCCAGAACTCGACCTCTGCGCATGCTCAGAAGGAAAAAAAAATTCAAAAAAAATTCAAAAAGAAGATGGCTGCCCCCAAGGACCGGCACCAACCGATCCGGTTCGGTGACGTCATCGTGACATCACCAGCGGGCCGCTACCAGTTCGGGAGAACTGGTCTGAACCGGGAGGAACCCACCCCTGATAGGCATGGATCGATATTTTCCTGTTCAAAGTCCATGTTTTGCAACATTTGATTTAGCTTTACAGATTGTGCTTTGATTGCTTGCTTTAGCTTATATATGGATTTTTGCTTTTTTTTTTTCCTTGGCTCTTCATAACCTGGTGGTTGGAATATATAAATCTTTTTTCTCACTACAGAGAAGGCCTCTCTGAATATCTGAGAGTTCCACGTGTAATTTTTCAAATACTGCTATACTTTGTAGAATTCTGGTGCTTCCATGTTTAACTATTGGTACAAAAACCGCATCATAATTCTTGCCTTTTTAAAAAATAGCATTTTGCTCTGAAGCAGGCTTTATGGCAAATTTCCATAAGCCTCATGCTTGTTTTGGGAAACCCAATGACACTCTGTGGCTTTCTTCTCTTTGGTAGTTCTGTTAGAATCCAAATTATTGCTTTTGGGCAAAGACTCCATTTCTCCCCATGCAGCTTTCCTCCATTTCTCTGCCTTAGCTGCAGGCGGTCCTGAACCTCTTTTTATAAATTGAAACAAGGCATTTCCTATTCTGAATCTAATTCTAGTTCAAATTCTCCTGATGAATTTTCTGTAGCCCCTTCTGATTTTCATTATTATGCTTCATTGCAGAGTCAGCTGATGTTTAGACAAGATTTGGCATTTTTATCCATCTATCGAGTCCATCCCAAGGATCTGGGGTAGACAGATGGTGGTGTTTAAGGTATCGTCACAGAATGTAAGCTGTTTCAAGTAAAGCTGCCTTTTGAAATTGACTGATAATTTTTTCAATGTTGTTGGTGTTCCAGTGATGCTACCGTTGTTTATTATTGTTGTTGTTTTGTTATTATTTAATGTTCCCTTTGTAAATGTCATGGGTAGATCCAGATTTTACTACTAAAATCAAACTGGTTTGTACTCATATCTGCGTAATGGAGCTCATCTGGAATTATCTTTTCTTCTTCATTAAAATGAGCCACACTGCATGTGCTTACTTCGCCAGTTTTTAAGTCCTAAGCCCTGTAGCCTTTTGTTCCTATTGTCAGTCCAGCATTATTCCTAACTAGGTTCTGCAATTTAATTTAATCCATTTTTCTTTAGGGATATATGCATAAGCTTTTCATCCGGACACCTTTAGGTGTGATATAATTGGGTTGGCTCCCATTCCATAACTCAAACAGGGTTTTATCTGCATCTTTGGTCCCTAAATGGTTTCTCAGATAAGTAGCTATATTAAATGCTTCTCCCCAGAAATAGTCTAGTAAGCTTGTGTCAAGCAAAAAACATTTAATCATGCTTAGCAGGCTTTAATTCTTTCTTTCTGCAACTCTGCTTTGCTCAGGGCTATAATTTAATGTTTTCCATGTGTTATACCTTTAATTTTAAATATTTTCAAATTCTTGGTTGCAACATTCTCCATTAGCAGGCCTTAATCTCATAATTTTTCTGTTGTTTTTTACATAAGCACTGTCATTTGAATTTCTGAAGTACTTAACTCTTATTCATAACAGATAGGTGCAAGTGTACGTTGAGTGACAGTCCATGAAGGTTACAAAGGAGTTATTACTGCTCTTCATTTTGCCATGGGACCAAAGATGTCTGAAAAAATAAATTCCAATGGCTTGTTTGGAAGTCAAGCATGGAAAAACATTTCCCTTTTTCTTTTGCATTTAAACAATAATCACATTTGATTCTTTTTGTTTCATGCAAGGACAAACATTCAGTCCAATTGTTCATCTTTCACTTTCTTAATGGCAGACTCATCTCTGTGACCAAATCTTCTATGCCATTTTGCAAGGTTATTATTATGCATACATCCTGCTACTCTACTTGTTCTATAGGGATGCACAAAACTCCTGGTGGCAAAGATGCGGAAAAGTGACTATTCGTTTGCACTGTTGCAGCCACAATGAGTCACCCAGTGGCACTATTTCAGGTGACAGAGTCCTCCTTGGAGGAAGTAATACTGGGTTTCACCTACAGGATTGCTGTGAAGAATATGCTGCGCACTTAGTGGATAAAGTCACTTGCATTTGCTCACCAATTTTAGGACAGTGCCAGTAGAGGCTACAGGGGTTAATGTTATCGGGGGTGGGGGGGATTTGGCCCCATGATCCCCGAGGAAATGGACAAGCCTCTTTTGGCTGCTAGTTTGGTCATCCTCTGTGTAAGATCTGTGTCCCTCCTAGCTCTTTTCAGTGAGGATTGAATGAGATGTTGTTACAAAAAGAAATGATAAAGGATGATTACAACAAGAAATTGTTGAGAATAAACCTAATAGAGGTACAAAAATAAGAATGGTTTGGGATGTACATAAATCTTTTATAAGAAGATATTTTATACAAAGTAATAGTGAACCTTTAAAAATGGCTAGAGAAAATACAAATTATTTTAGATGAGATTTTAAAAAAAGGAAGAATGCACAAAGGTGGAAAGATTTGGCATTAAACAGCACGGAAGAATGATTGGTGAAACTGACAGAACTTGTGGAGCTGGATAAACTGATTTCTTTGATGAGAGAAACAACAGGATCTACATTTATTGATGACTGGAAACCCATTACTTTTTAGATAAAAATGAGAAAAATGAACTTGTGATTTATGGGTTTTATGATTAGGATAGATTATAGAAAGAAGAGTGTCATGATGTAATTTTAGAGGGAGGTAAGTTTGATAAATAAATGTTGTGAAATATATCAGAAGCCATTTCTTTATACCTTTATATCTTCCTTCATATTTTTCTCTTTTTTACTTTCTTCTATTTTTTTCTTATTGTAGTTTTAGTCTCTTCTGTTATTTCTCTTTCTTTTAATTTTCAGTGTGCTATTTTAGTTTGCATTAGTTATTATTATTGCTGTTAGAACTTTTAATAGAAATACATATTTTGAGGTTGTCATATTGGCTTCCAGGCCCCATTCAAAGTTATAGTCAGTTATTGCTACCTACACAGGATTTATAAAGCACAGCATCAGGATATATCATAAATCTCATTGCCAAATGTGATTCTGCCAGTCCAAACATCTGGAGAAACTTTGCAGAAGGTACCACCTCTATAGAAGATTGATGGGATAGCAGACCGTTTAATATGAGCCCACATTTCAGAATATATACTCTCCAGAAGTATATTAGGCCCTGTCCCTCCTTGCATTTCACAATGCTGAGAAGACTAGTTTATTCCCATGTGCTTTAGACCTAGGATGCTTATGGGTAATTATCATTGTTTGTATTGTGAGTATGTTAAATTTGAAACTTGGCTTTATTACTTCTTTGTTGTACAGTTCTTTGAAACTTGTGTTTCATTACTTCTTTGTTGTATAGTTCACAGGGACAGTTAACAAATATTGCAAATAAATACATATTAAATAATCATTCAAAACTGTTCAGATTTGTCTTCCATCTTCTTCTCTTTCCCAAAGTCTTTGGGAACAATTTTTCTCCAGATGTGTTTTGAGAATCCTCTGTTGCTTCCTACTGTATCATAATCTTTTCCATTTTTCCCTTTTCTCTGCTGTTTTCCTCATGTTTTGTGTGACATGTTCTTCATTTTAATGTATTATGCAAAGCTGCGTTGAATGTTATTTATCATCAGCTTATTTGCATTTTAAAGAAGACCTTTCATTATGTGAAGACCTACTTCAGTTGCCTTTAATATCCCATCAAACAAATAATGAACTTACAAAACTGGGGGAGGGGGAGCATTATGAGGAAACAAAGCAGTCAGTTTGTTAGAAAGTATTATGTAAAAATTAACCTGCAATTTTACTTTAGCCTTTACATATTTATAAGCAAGTGTATCCTTGCAGTCAGTCAAAGTAACATTTATTGCCAGAAGGCTACAGCAGATGAAAAACATTATGTTGGATTAGGAGCGATATACAATTTTGAAAACAGACTAGGGCAATTTTTCTGAAGAACAATTTGAATGATAGATAAAATGGATGAATAATTTAAGGGATTGTTTTAAGATTTTTCTGGCTCATAACAGGAAGATAATGGTGGATATGAGTCTTTGTTTTATATCTGGAGGGCTCTGGAGAAGCACTATAATCTCGGAGATTTGTGGATTACAGTCACCTTGTGACTTTTACTAACAGAAGACAAAAATCTAGATTATAACTCAAGGAAAAGAAATAGAAAGTAATAATAATGCGTACTAAAACATATTACAAGTCAGCCCTGCAGTTACAGCTTGTTGAAGAAATCCTTGCTCAAATATCAAATTGTTTCAAAGTAAAAACATTTTGAATAGTTATGAAGTTTCAAAAGCCAAAAGTTGCAATATGTATATGACAAGTTGAAAAACAAGTGACACAGAGAAAAGTCCCTGGGGAAAAGTACAGAACATATTACAGTGGACTACATGACTAGAGAAACACACAAACAGACAATAGCTGAACTGAAGCAGAGGAGGAACAAAAAAGTGACAGATCACCCTTGGCAGGAAAACAGAAAACTGGCAAGTCACCAGAATATTTGTCAGATGACTGTATAGTGACATATTCAATCTTCTAGTTAACAGCTGTTGTGATCCGCCAGTGGCCTGCGGAGCTGGCAGCAGAGTCGGACAAACTCCTGGAGAGAGCAGTGAGTTACTCTGCTGCAGTATGTTGTGGTCCGCCAGCGGCCTGCAGATCTGGCAGCAGAGTCGGACAGCGAGGAGGCTGGGGAGGAACATGGGCCAGGCCTGGAGTCTGGAGAAGGCTCGGTGTCAGAGGCAGAGATCCAGCCCGGGCCATCTGGGAGGTCTGTGCTGACTCCAGAGCCTCCAGAGGCTGACATGAGTGAGGCAGAGGAACAGGGGGTGCCTGTTCACAATGTGCGCATGCGCAGAGCTGCCAGAAGGCAAGAACAGTTACGGAGGAAAAGGGCTACTCGGGAGTAAGGCTTGGAGATGATTGGCCCCTCCCATAGGATATAAAAGTGGAGCAAACGGATGTGCTCGTTGCAGGAAGCAACTTGGTTCAATTCTGGTCGGTGTAACTCAGCAGCTCCGTTCTGACTCCGTGCTCTGTTTGGCCTTGCAAAGCTACTTGCCAATTAGGTCTTTGGCAGCGTGTCAAGATAGATAAAGGTTGGCACTTATCAGCCTTCTTCCAAAAGACTGGTAGACTTCTGTCAGACTAATTAACATCTGGGACTTATTACGGCTGTGAATGAACATAATTTACAGCTGTTGAAATAAAAAGAGTTTTTTTGGGACTACGTTTGTGTTTTATGATTTATCAGGAAGCCTAGGTCAGAACAACAGCCACTAGTCAGTCACTGGATGCTGTCCAAGTGGTCAGGGATAGACAAAGCAAAATCAGGTTTCTCCTAATAGAGCATGAAAGACCTGGTGCAAGCACCAAAAGAAAGATGGCAGGTTTCCTACTCTGCTGCTACTTTGCTCTCTACACTAAACCACCATCGTCCATCTTCTCAGCTTGCACTGCAGTTCACCGTGCCCAATGTCTGCTCAGCCAGCTACTACAGCTATAACTGTCTGTCTTCCATAGAACAGGTTGCCTCATATTTGCTCTGAAAAAGGAGACTTTGGTGGGGTTTTCCCATATTGCAAGTCGGTTGGGGAAAGTTACATGCCTTAGGAGGACAAGAGTGGATTTTATGACCAGTCAATGTTGGCTTACGTCCAAGATTCATAAATTCAGCACATATGTCTGGAAAAAGAAATCTATATGTACTCAGGCATATCCATTAGATGTTAATGAAACTATGCATTAAGTTTGTCAGTCACATGGGAAAAGTATGCAGCAGCTTTGGGGGAACACACCAGCGGTGGGTTGCTCCCAGTTCGGCCCGGTTCTTAGAGCTGGTAGCGGTGGCAGTGGGAGGCTCCGCCCACCCACCCAGGACACTTCTGCGCATGTGCAGAAGCATTGCGCGCACACGAACCAGTAGTAAAGGGTTTTAGAACCCACTACTGGAACACACAATAACCTACAGCATCAGATCAGGATGGCTTTAGGAAACTTTACCTCCTTAAATAGCAAACTTATCTTACTGTAATGTAATAGAATCTTTGATACAGCCATAAGACAATTCCTTTAATTCAATAAATGCCACTACAGGTAGTCCTCGACTTACAACAGTTCACTTAGTGACCATTCAAAGTTACAAAGAAACTGAAAAAAGTAACTTATGATCATTTTTCACACTTATGACCGTTACAGCACCCCCATGGTCACGTGATTTACATTCAGATGCTTGACATCTGACTCACATTTATGACGGTTGCAGTGTCCCAGGGTCACGTGATCCCCTTTTGCGACCTTCTGACAAGCAAAGTCAATGGAGAGGCCAGATTCACTTACTAATTTAATAAGTGCAGTGATTCATTTAACAACTGTGGCAAAAAAAAAGTCATAAAATGAGGCAAAACTCACTTAACAAATTTCTCACTTAGCAATATGAATTTTGGGCTCAATTGTGGTCGCAAGTCGAGGATCAGTTGCCAGACTGGAAGGAGAGACCCTGCTGCTGCCTTTCCTGCAGTGGGAAGTAGTGAAGCAGTGGAGTCCTATAACTGGTAACATGAAAGGAGAAGATTGGTGATGAAATAATAATCTTATTTATTTATTTATTGCCTTCAAGTCAGTGTTGACTCCTGGCGGCTGCCTGGATAAGTCCCTGTCATTTTTTTTTTTTTAAATTTTTGCCAGAATTTCAGAAGTGATTTGCCCTTGCCTGCTTCCTAGGACTGGGAGTGAGTGATGGCCCAGCTGGCTTTGTGCTTAAGGCAAGACTAGAACTCACAGTCTCCTGGCTTCTGGCCTGATGCCTTCACCACTACACCAAACAGTCTCAGGCAAATACTGAAAATAGTAACAATGGAGACTGTGATGTAGTGATTAAGATATCAGACTGAAAATCATGTCAAAAATGAATGTTTTGCTAACTGAAATCTCTTTATAGATATTTTGCATGAAACAGAAAAAAGTGATTGTATGATTTAGAGCTTTGACTATTAGAAAATATAGATAATTGGAAAAAAGAGAGTTTTTTCTTTTGGTAATCATAGAGTAAGAGGTAATTTTGTAAGTACATTTGCTGCAAAGAAAACTGGAACCTACTGCTTTCTATTTCTTTTCATTCTTCACGTTTTGTCTTTGTCTTTTTTCCTCTCCTTTTTTAAACTTTATATTAGCTCTTGTTAATTTTTACCTTTTTTCAAAACATTTAATACAAAATACTGTACACAAAAAAACTTATTCTTAAACCAGCAACCGTGCACTTGCAAGGTAATTCTTCTGGACAAGTATTTACTATCCTAGCATGTGGGAATTTTTTTTAAAAAAAAAACAACCTAAAACAAATGCCAAATGCCTATGAATTATTTACTTAATGTGTGAAATAATTTGATTAATTCTTAATGCAAATCATTCATTATTTAATGTAGAAATAATATCAAGGTTGGAACACTGATAGAAATTCTTGGATACAGAAAGGAAATTGGGAGAACGAGATAAGCTCAAGTGACATTCATTTTAGTAAATATGTCTGTCTTGTATGTTGATGCTACTAGGCCATTGTCTCTTGTCTCTCTCAAATGAAAAAGAGGTAAATAATTGGCTCTACTGGAATAAGACCCAAGCTCAGATCTAATTCTAATCCTAGAATTACTGACATTAATAGCTGATCAAAGATACTCCTGGGGCTGTTTTTTAAGGTAGAAAGCCAGGGCTATTCAATTTATGGTACCCACCAAATAATCAGCAAATTCAAATAATCAGTGCACTACAGTATTAAAGTGCTGAATAGCTGGTCAAAACTGTGTCACCCACCATTAAAACAAAAGTTTCCTGCCTCTCTAAAATGAATAAATGACCATTCAGCTTACCACCTTCATTGTTATAAGCAGTGAATTATAGAAGTGTGGATATCTGAAAATATGGTCCAAATTATAGCAGCCATTGGTTCACCTACTATTTTTTAGAAGGTTTCCCACTGCTCCAAAGTGAATAGAATTAGGCCCACTCGCTTTATATCTATTTAAATAAAAACAAATGAATGTGCTTTACGAGTAGTCTCTCACATCCAGTATAAACCAAGAAAAGAAGCCTCTTAGAACTTACTAATTTTATCTTTTTGAACCATATTGTGCATACAAAATACACTAACACCTAATACAGCATACATAATACAGAGAGTATTTCAACACACAAATATCACCATTTGTTTTTGTCAAGACTTTATAGGGCCCTTGGAAATTAATCTGAATTATTTGCTTCAGGGTAGCAAGATAAATTGCTTTTATGTCAGTAATTCTGATGAGGAATTATTGTAACTTATAACTTGCTCAAGGACATCAGTGAGTTGGATTTGTTCATTTGTTTTCATTTTTAAAAATATCTACCTTGATTCACTTTATACAATAACTCAACGTCACTTTAATTACTTTTAAAGCAATAAAATAGTCCAAATGTATAAAAAATGCACACCCACTTCTCTACCATCATGCCCATAGTTTTAGATCATCAGTTTAGTCCCTCTCTCTCTATTCTTCTTAAGGTGACAATCAGCCAGAGAGCCTTTTTGGTAATGGCACCCTTTCTTGAAAACCACCACCATAGAAGCTTGTTCTACATTCATACTGATATATTTTAGTACCAGAAAAAATTATTTTCATTCACCAAGGCATTTAAATTTTAGACATTTTAAAATCTTGCCAATAGTTCTGTTTCATCTACCCATTTTGTATCATTGTGATATAAGTGTGTAAATAGTTCTAAAATTAAAAGCAGAACTTTTAAGATGAATTAAAAACATCTCTGCAGAAGGATGAGAAGAAAGAAAGAAAGAAAGAAAGAAAGAAAGAAAGAAAGAAAGAAAGAAAGAAAGAAAGAAAGGAAGGAAGGAAGGAAGGAAGGAAGGAAGGAAGGAAGGAAGGAAGGAAGGAAGAAAGAAAGAAAGAAAGAAAGAAAGAAAGAAAGAAAGAAAGAAAGAAAGAAAGAAAGAAAGAAAGAAAGAAAGAAAGAAAGAAAGAAAGAAAGAAAGAAAGAAAGAAGCTGAAATATTAACTAACCCGCATGGCATTGCATTTGATTATAGCCACTGTTGAGAAGATTCAGATCTTTTAAACTAAAATCTATTGTTTAAATATTATGCCACATTGATTGCATGGCTATGTATAAATCAATTGGACAGAAAGGACCAAATTTAAAAGTAACAATGTAGTGAGAATATTATTCTTATAAAAATAAATATTGAACAGCTTTTCTATATTGTCTGCTTTGAGATGATTTCATATCATGTCTGATTACTTTGAGCACCCAGACTTCCCTTAAAAAAAAAAACCTAAAGCATTCAGCAAAATGCTGAGTCTCAGATTTAACATACAATAGGTGTGACACAATAATTAATAGGTACACAGCAGAGGTGGGTTCCTACCAGTTCGGACCGATTCTTTAGAACCAGTAGCGGGAATTTTCGCCCGCTCGCTGAACCGGCAGCGATGGCCAGCTGGACACGCCCCCGAACCGGCTCTCTCGGCGGCGCCATGGCGGCGCCATCTTGTTTTTTGCTTCTGTGCACATGCAGAAGCTGTTTTATGCTTCTGCGCATGCGTAGAAGCTGGGTTTTTAGCACTGTGCATGCGTGCGCGCCCACGCGGCGCATGAGGAAGCGAACCGGCAGCAAGGTAAGCCAGAACCCACCCCTGGTACACAGTGGTATGGATTCTGAATGAAGAAAGTAATACAAGGATAGAATGTTTATTTTGATAGCATTTCTTTTGAAATTTTGAAAGATTTATTAAGAACTGTATACTGGTCTCATAGTTGTAACTTATTGTTTATCAGCACCAGGTCCCCTCCTCCCTCAAGAGTAACATGAATAACATGAACATAATTATTGACTCTGGAAATAATTGTATTTTTACATAGTGTATTAAAGTTGAATCACAATCATGCTTCAAAATGCATCATTTATTTGTCCAGGGGCTAACCATGAATCCCACCTGATCATTATTCTAGAGCAACGTTCCCTCTAACAAGGGAAATCGCTGTGCGGCAGTTTGAAACTGCTGCGCGGCGATTCCCTGTCACGTGCGCGGCCGCGCAGCAACGTTCCCTCTGACATGGGAAATCGCTGCGCGGCAGTTCAAAACTGCTGCGCGGCGATTCCCTGTGACGTGCGCGGCCGCGCACCTTAGAGGGAACAGTGTTCTAGAGTGATGAAGATTGATTAATCTAAAGTAATCTTATTTAACAATGTGCCCTCCTGCTTTTATAGTTGTATCCCTAGACAAAAGGGCCAGATTTTCATTGCTTTGTTTAAGCTATCCCACACTGATATTGAATAACCTTTTAATTACTTAAAAGACAATGCCAGTCTTGACAGTAAAGGTTGCTCACATTCACTTTTGATCCTATTATTTTACACTGATGAATCAAGGGTGTTGAAGAAAATTGGACAATTTTCTCATCTTTCAGCAATAACATCTAAATATAATTTCACATATCTAATTTGTTTCATGTGTCCAACCCCCCATCCACATGGCCCCCAACCCTGCTGTCCTTCAGGAAGGCTAGAAAGAGTTGGCTTTTCCATAAGGCCCTAGTTTGATTTTGTGAACCTACAATATATTACGACAGTTGTTATTTTTTTTTTTAATTTCCTGGGAATCCCCCCCCCCCTTTTATTGTTCTTCTACTGGTTTTAACTTGTCCTATATCCTGCCTTGACTTGTTTGATGATTAGGTGATGATAGGATTATAAATCCAATACATTAGTAAGTAGGTAAGTCGCTCCATGTTCAAAGGAAAGTCAGTGGTATGTGGGAATGACCTAGGGAGAAAGGCAGAAGAGCCACCGCTTGGGGCAGCTTATCTCATGAAAGGAATGTGGGAATCAGCTTAGTGAGATAGTCCAGACAGGAAGTACAACCAGATGGACTAATTCTACTTTAAGGTAAGGTTACATTTACAGCACCTTGCAAGTCTGAAACTGCATTTCTCCCCCATCATCTTTACAGTCCAATAAACTTGGGGGAAGGGGTCCCTGCTTATCTTTGTCATGGCCATATTACTTTTGAGGGATAAGCTGTGTCATTTTTGATTGTTCTACTAGTTTTGGCTCTTCCACCATCTCCCAAGAAAGGTCAAAAGGGTGGCAGTCAATGTCACCTCAGGTGGTTAGATGTTCCAAAGGGCAGGAGTTATGGCAGAGAAGGCTCTTCTAGATCCTGTCAGCCCAAATTCCCTGACTGATCGGGCCTGCCATGCAAGCCTCTGCCATGCAAGCCAATCCCATTGGGGTGAAATTGTTCCTCAAATAACTTGGACCCATGCCATGCAGGATTTTAAAGGTAATAGCTAACATATTGAATTTCACCCAGAAGCAAACCAGCAGCCAGTGCAGCTCACAGAGTAGTGATGTGACATGCATCATTCTAGGGACCCCCAAAACTGCCTGTGCCACCTTACTCTGCACCAGTTGTAGCTTCCAAATGCTCTTCAAAGGTAACTCCATGTCAAGCACATTGAAGTAGTCAAAATCTGAGTTGACCAGGGCTTGAGTGATACAGGGACTCACGATCCAAGAAAGGCAGCAACTGGCACACAAATCAAAGTTGTACAAAGGCTCTCCTAGCTTCAACTGCCATCTGCT
The DNA here is from genome assembly GCA_003457575.1 of Thermophis baileyi. Classification (NCBI taxonomy): domain Eukaryota; kingdom Metazoa; phylum Chordata; class Lepidosauria; order Squamata; family Dipsadidae; genus Thermophis; species Thermophis baileyi. The sequence goes on from QLTV01000804.1 coordinate 979,089, forward strand.
TTTTGAGCAGGAGTTATGAGTCCAGGATTACACCCAAGTTACAGACTGGGTCTGTCTGGGGTAGGGCAACCCCACCCAGAAATAAAGTTGTTAAAGTGTAGATCTAGAAGCTCCATGCACCCAAAGCCATTCGGTCTTGCCAGGGTTCATCTGAAGCCTGTTGTCCCCATCCAGGCCGCCCCCCAGTCTCCAGGCATTGTGAGAGGACAGCAACATCATCACTTGGATCACCAGTAAAAATATAAAGTTAAATATCATTTAGCAAAGTGATCTCACCCAGTGGCTTCATGTAGATGTTAAAAAGAAATGGAGAGAGTACCTGTGGGATGCCCCAAAAGAATGGCCATGGATTGGACCTTTCACTTCCTATCAATACTGATTGGGACCAACCTTGAAGAAAGGAGCCAAACCAGTGCAAGACTGAGCTGCCCAGCCCCAAACTCCATAGCCTGCCCAAAAGGATAACATGGTCGATAGTATTGAAGGCCGCTGAGAGGTCAAGGAGAGCAAGGATTGTTGCACTACCATTCTCACCAGATGCTGTTTCTGTCTCATAATTGGACCTGAATTCTGACTGGAAGGTATCCAGATAATTCATTTTATCCAGATCCCTCTGGAACTGCCAAGCAATCACCTTTTCTATCACCTTCCCTAGAAAGGGAATATGGAGAAACTGGATGAAATTGTCCTGGTACCCTAGGATTTATTTATTTGTTTAGAGAGGGGGTGAACCTTAAAAGGCTACAGAAACTTCCCCTCCTGAAGTGGAGAATTTATCACTGCTCCAACTCACCTGACAGTCACTATCCTGGAGGCTTTCACCAACTAGAAAGGACAAAGATCTAATTGACAGATGGTTGCACTGATAGCATCAAACACCTTATCCATTCTTCAGGTCCAACAGAATCAAACTGTTCCAAACTGGATAAGACCTTTCCCTAGGCATCTCACATAATCTTCCATCCTCCCTGGATCAGTTAATGTCCAGTAGCCCTTTGACAGAAACAGACATTTGTTAACATTTTGTAAGTATCCTATAAAGGCACAGTCACAGGTCATTGGCAAAATAAATGGAGGCTTTCCTGGGAAAGTTTCACCCCTGAAAAGACTTAACCTAATGACAAGAGAGGGTGTTGGCTAGTTAGTTATCTAGTTGATCATTGTTGGTTATGCAATTATGGTCTCCCACATGTAGCTCTTGGTATTGCTAATTTAAAAAAACCAATATAGCAGATATCATCGCTGAGTAAGACCAACATCTGACTTTCATCAACCCAATGTCCAAGCATTAAACTAATGCAGAGTTGGATATTGGGTTAATGAAATTAGATATTGACAGATCTTTAAATGACTTGCAATCAGTTACCAAGATATTTGATTGTCAGTTGTTTAATAAAATGGATATGCTGTCTGTTCTAAACAACCAATAGATAACAAAATGTGATATAAGAAAGCAAAGGATTTGCAAGAAGGACAATGAACTGCTTCCATTCTGCTTTCCAAATGAAATATTAGGATTCAGAATTTTTCAATCTCGAGTCTATTATGTCTTTTATACCAGTTTCCAATTTGTGTTTTCAGGAATTCTAATTTTTTAAAAAAAAGCCTGAAGCTACTTCCCCCTGCACTACATACCACCAGCCCTGAACCAATGAGCATAACTCATAATGGGAAGTTCACATGATTGTTGCAAAAAGCACAACTTTAACCCTTCATTTGTATGCCAGAAATAACTTTCCAGAGACAACCAACCTTTTTTTAGAAAAGTGTTTATTATTGTATGTCAGATGATCTGAAGCAGATGTTGAACAGAAGGAGAAAAGTGATATAGTGAGTAAACCTCATTGGCAGGAATAGAATTATAACCCTTTTGATAGAAGAGCAAATGGCTACTTCACAAGAAGACAGAGGGTAAAAGAGGACACTAAGCAGGAAAAAAGATGCTAGACTTGATCACTATACTTTCTTATCAAAGGATTAATAGGCAATCAGACTTACCTTAACCCATGTATGCTTTATTTACTTATAAAAAATGGATGATATTGCTTGCCTGTCTTGCCACAATAGCACATTTCCTGATGTGTGTTTCTCAGTTAATAATTGTCTGTCAAGCAACTGATTGGAGACAAGGCCAGTGAAAGCAAGTCATGATTAATTGCTAGTTGTAGGGAAGTAATGGTGGGGTGGGGGTGGGAGTGGGGGT
>QLTV01000804.1:991150-1017783 GCA_003457575.1 Thermophis baileyi
AAATAAATAAATAAATAAATAAATCCAGACAATATACAATTTCCAAATATTTTATTTGGGATTCCCAAAAGAAGTAAACTTTTCAAATGAAACTTGTCAATATGCCTGAAAAAATTCTCCAAAAGTATTTGTACTTTTTCAATTTTTAATAAAAAATATTTTTGAAAATATTTTTATATTACTTTTAGAGTTTGAATCAGATTTCATTGCCTTTAAAGCTTGATTCTCAACTTGGTTGAACATACATTAAAATTACTATTGATTTTATTTAGATTCTATATATATGGTTGTTGCCTTTCTTTGTTTCTCCTGTTTTCCCTTTTTCTCAATATATCCAATTTTACATCTTGAAATATGAGTATATTGTTTTTTAAAAAGAGCATTTCTTTTTAAAACTTAATTATTGCACAATTTTTGCCGAGTTATATAGCTAACTCTTAAGTTCTTAGGATTTTTACAAAGGTTGCAGAGTTATATATTTCTGGGATTTGATAATATTTTTCATTTTTATTCTGTTTTCCTAGAGTCCTCAATAGAAAAGCCAATAAATTTCACAAATAAACAGACCAGGTGTGTCAGGAGGTCCAACTTATAGCTTTCATGATTAAAGATCTGCTGTAGGCTAAAATCAGGTTTGCCAGATTGTATCTAAAAAATAAAGTATGTAAAATCTTGGAGTAAAATAAGTTCCTTAAAAATACAGTTATAACAGGGAAAGAAGAAAATGTATTGCCTCAAAACAAAAAGACTTCAAAAGCCATCTGTAACAGATAAAGAGGAAACAAGAAAAATGTTTGTGATGCAGAGAAATTTCACAACTGATTATAGAGGGGGGGAAAGGACCTCTTCTGATGTTTGGAGAACTACATTGTACAAACATTCTGTGGATAATGGGCCTGGAATCAAAAGGGAGAGACTCTGGACCAATGGTGGGTTGCTGCCAGTTCGGACCGGTTTGCCTGTACCGGTGGCAGAAATTTTCACCCGCTTGCCGAACCGGCAGTGATGGACGGTTGTCCACACCCCCGAACCGGTTCTCTGGTCACCACAGCTGGCAAAGGACCCTCTACGCATGCACAGGGTCATTTCCCTGACGTGACGTAGGCGCGCATGCAAAATGCGCACTTCCGTCGTGATGCGAACCGGTAGGGAAGGTAAGTGGAACCCACCCCTGCTCTGGACTAAGAATAGAAGGTCAAAACAAAATTAACTTGAGTAATAGATGCTTCAGCACATACAGAATAGGTACATAAGCATATTGTAAGGGTTTGAAAGAAGGGACCATTGGTTGTAACAGCAAAACAGCCATCAGCAGGTATTCATTGCAAGAAATGTATCCCGACAGCAAAACCCTTTTTCTTGTATTGGGTTTTGTGAGAAGTGTTATATCCAAATACATTGTATTCTTGATACTGTTTCAATCTTCCCTTAAAATATTAACAGAATCCACAATAGTCTGAGAATCAGTGTCTCCAAGTTAATAAAATTAGCAAACTTCCTCAAACCCCCAAAATAAGTTACCCAGGCCTAATCTACTGTTCTGTCCCAGCTGCTGAACCGAGAAAAACAACACAAGCAACGTACAAACAAACCTTGTTTAATACTCTTTAAACTACTAATACTCTCTTAGCAGTCGTGTTTGTTAAAGTCCTTGAAATTATAAATAAGTCCTTTCGGTGCACCAACTGTTAATTAATGTCTTAACAGTTGGCAAGAGTCCAAGCACAAAGAATCAAAGAAGTCCAAAGATAGCCAATTAGGCTATCTGATAACAGGCACTCGAACTTACTGAAGTTGGCAGAAAGCCCAGACTAATGAGCAGGAAAAGTAATGCCATTTGGAATCAAGAGCCGAACAGAAGTTTCAAAGACCAAGGCAATACATGGAAAGAATGGAGTTGTTTCCTGCAACGTGGTTGAGCATGGTCACTACTTAAATAGGCTAAGGGAGTGGCCAATTAGCCCAAAGCCTTACTCCCAAGGAGACCTCCTCCTGAGTAACCATTCTTGCCTCTTGACAGCTCTGCGTGCCCATGCATTAAGAATAGGCTTAGCAGCTCTGCGTACCTGTGCATTAAGAATAAGCTCCTCCTCTTCTTCCTCGTCACTGATGGGAGCTTCTGAGGTACTGAAGGCCCTGGCTGACTCTCCGACTCTGGCACCGAGTCCCCACCAACCTTCTCACTGTCCAACTCAGGTACCAGCTGCACAGGCTGCTGGCACATCACCACAACAGCCTCTTCACTGTCGGAGTCCGCAACCAGCTGCACGGGTCGCTGGCGGGCCACAACACCTACATATAAAAAGGTAAGGTCTGCAAACACAAATAGAGTTAATAAAATTAAGTCTCCCAGCAGAACTGTATGTTCACAAGAACACACACACACACACACACACACACACACCTCAGCATGTAGACACTTCCACACCCCGGACAAGCTCCCCCTACAAAAGTTTGCCACCATACCCCATTTCTCTGCAGCCTGCCCTTAAAAGCCCCGGACAAAGTCCCCCTATAAAAGTTTGCCATTCTGCAGCTTGCCCCCCGTTTTGCTTTTAGGAATAAATATTTCTTCTTTCTTCACAGCTGTCTGAATCTCATTTTTATTTATTCTTGTGCAACCCTGGCTCGAGTTGGAACCCCAAATTATTCTTCTGACAATTTTATCTTCAATGTACTAGGCAATGACTTTAACTCCATGTCTCTAGTAATGTGCTCTTCTTCCAACTTTGATACAGAAGAAAATATGCTGAGAGAAAAAAAATGCCAGCTTTACAACCTGCCTTTTATAACACTGCAGCCACAAGGCTAGGCATGTTGCTACTCTCACAGAAGGCAATTGGTTCTGGTTTTTTTGCATAGTTTAAATTTTAATGTTGGCAGTTTTAAATTTTTACTTCCTTTTCTATATATCTTTTTATGTTCTGTAACCTGCCCAGAGTCACCCTATTGGGGAGATGAGTGGCATATAAATCAGGGGTGGGTTCTAACTTACCTAGCTGCTGGTTCGCTTCCTCCCACACCGCATAGCCGCATGCGCAGTGCAAAAAAATTTTAAAAAATCCCCCCCCAAAAAAAGCTGAAAACAACATGGCGACACATGCGTAGTGCCGGAAACTTGGCTTCTGCGCATGCGCAGAAGAAAAAAAAACCCAGAAAAAATTCAAAAAAAAAAAGAATAAAAAAAAAGAATTCAAAAATTCAAAAAAAAGATGGTGGCACCCACGGACCGGCACTGACCGAACCGGATCAGTGACGTCATCGTGACATCACCAGCGGGTCACTACCAGTTCGGGCGAACCGGTCCAAACCCGAGGAACCCACCTCTGATATAAATGTAATAAATAAAATAAAAATAAATAAAATTATATGGATTAATTTCAGAGCAATGATTAGTTCTCCTCTAAACATTAGTTCCCTAATCTCCTCTAATCTTAGTTCCTCTAGGGCAGGGTAATGTTTTGAAGGAACCAGAGAGCAGGCCAAAGATAAGTTTTAAGGTCAGCTTGAAGGTGATCTAGGTTGAAGTCATCCATAGATTAAAATAGGAAGGAAACTCTCAAGAAAAGAATCCAAGAACTGGAATAAACATTAAGACTTTCAGGAAAATGGATCACAGTGTAATGCATTTCTATTCTTCAAATATTCAGATAGCAAATGTATGAGACTTGAGTCTGAGAATTATTACTCTCCTGTCCACACACATTGGATTCTTCCAAGCAAAACAAAAACAAAAAAGCTGGGTCATTAGTTCACACACTGTCTGAACTCACACTGCACCCATCTCAATAAAGAAACAAAAATATAAAAGCCAGCACATATTGCTTCATCACCAAACCTGTTGGTTTTTATTTAAAGTGGGTTATAGATAGAAAGAGAAGAACTTATTTCAACAGGGGGTTAAAAGAACTGATTCAATAATATTTAATAAATAAAAAGTAATAATAATCCCAATAAGGAGGCAAATTGTAGAACATGTTTCAAAAGGTCTATGGTTTCCTTTTATTTAAAGCAAACTGGAATTGAAGAAATGCAGACTTTGCTTTAGCTGAAAGAAGAGATAACATCTGAAATGTTTTAATTACCAGCGGAAATATTTACTTCCTGGTAGCCACATCACAAATAACCATGGGAGGCTGGATGGAAGAAGCCACTGCCACAATAGATGAAATAGTTGGAGGCCAGAAGATAGCTGGCTTCTGGATATTCCTCTTCCACATGCTACGGATCATCTGGATGGGAGATCTTTCACAATTGCTTGCAATATACCATGTCCATACCAGAAGATGGCGGATTGGCTTCAATCTGCTTCATCAGAAGGCTGCCTATGAAAAAGTAGCTGTATTATGAAAGCATGTCTTCAGCAAAGAGTAAGTGAGGTATTGTAAGTGAGGCTATGGGGATCAGCCCTAAGTAGCTATACTCACATCCTGGACATAAGCTGTTTCAACCCTTTCCCTCAGGATGCTGCTATAGGGCATTCAATGCTAAAAACAACTAGATACAAAGACAGGTTTTCTCCCATGCCATCACTCTGCTGAACATCTAATTCCCACAGCACTGTCTTATGCCTAAGGATATTTACCCATGTAGTAGGGCTGTATTGCTATTGCCTTCTATTGGTATCTTATGATTTATCACTTTGTTGTTTGTATCTTATGATTTATGATTGAATCTTATGGTTATGATTTATGATTTATCACTTTGTTGTTTGTATGTACACTGAGGACTTATCCCAAAGGATAAGAAGCTTCTTGGATGAGAAGCAAAACATCTTCAAGAAAAAAACAAAATCCAGTTTGCCTTTTGAAAAAACACCTCTGGAACAACCTTGACCTGGGTGACTGAGAATCTCCATGACACTGAGAGACAAATTCCTTGGGTGTACAATCACACTTAGCCAATAAAGAATCTCCTCTCCTCTCCTCTCCTCTCCTCTCCTCTCCTCTCCTCTCCTCTCCTCTCCTCTCCTATCCTATCCTATCCTATCCTAATCTCTATTCCCAATGTTACTTGAAATAAATGGTTTTGCTCATTTTTTAATGGGCAATGCATAAGAATTTGTGCTAGTGTGGAGTAAATCCTTTGAAAGTGTGCTTCAGAATGCATGAAATATTGGTTTTTAATCATTAAACCAAGCTTTTTTGGGAAGGGGCGTTGGTCTTACCTGATATGCCTTTTCTCATGGAGGTCGCCGGGAGCATCCAGGTTGGGTTACTCTAGCCTCATTGCTCTATTGACTGAGTTGAATTTCTGAGGACACGCCTCCCTCAACATGGTCCCCAGTTGAAAATGAAGATGAAGCGAATCTTGTAGTCTGTCTCCAGTCCAAATGTCTCCACTCCCGGACTCTGGACCAAGCAATCCACCGGGTGGGACTGGATTCTCCCGTCGACCTCCATGAGAAAGGGCATATCAGGTAAGACCAATGCCCCTTCTCCATTGGGTCGACGGGAGAATCCAGGTTGGGACATACCAAAGCTTGGCTGTCCTACGGGCGGGAACTGCTCTGGTCTGGAGTCCTGCCTCCTCATGCACTCTCTGCAGGACATGCCTGCTGAAGGCCACCTCAGCTGAAGCGTGTCTAGTCTATAGTTTCGGATGAACGGTGACGGAGACATCCACATCGCTGCCTGACAAATTTCTTCCACAGAAGCCTGCGTTGCCCAGGCCGCCGTGGTGGCCGCACTCCTGGTGGAATGTGCCATAATTTTTCTAGGCACCGGAAGAGACTGAAGTTCATAGGCCCTGGCAATACATGCCCGTAGCCAACAATCCACAATGGAAGGTGTCACCTTGTGGCCTAGAGTTGACGGCTGAAAAAAAACGAACAAGGACTCTGTCTTCCTGATGGAAGCGGTCCTTGAGATGTAAATGCGAAGGGCCCTCCTAACATCCAGAGTATGCCATTTCTTTTCCAAGGTGTGTCGAGGCCCTGGACAGAAATCAGGCAAGATCAACTACTGTGATTGGTGAAACAAGAAGTTAACCTTTGGAAGAAAGGCAGGGTCCAACCGCAGAAGCACCCTGTTCGGATGAACAACACAGAGATTTTTTCTCACCGATAAAGCCGCCAACTCTGATATCCATCTGGCAGATGTGATGGCCACCAGGAAGGCCACCTTACACATGAGGAGACATAGGCTGGCCTCTCTTAAGGGTTCAAATGGTGCTGAGGTAAGGGCCTGCAACACTCTGGGCAAATCCCAGGTGGGGAAGCGGTGCACCACTGGAGGCTTCAAATTGGAGGTGCCCCTGAGGAAGGCTCGCACTCTGGGGTGGTGAGCGAGGGAGCTTAGATCCCCAAACCTCAAAACCAAAGGGCCGCAACCTGTCGCCGTAAGGTTTTCGGCGAGAGTCCCTTCTCCAGACCCTCCTGCAAAAATTCCAGTACATCTGCCACCGAGACCAAGGAGGGGTCTATATGGTCCTTAGTGCACCAGTCGCAGAAAATCCTCCAGGTTGCATTGTAAATGCGAGTGGTAGAAGGCCGCCTGGCCGCCTGGATCGTCCGTATGACCCTACTGGAGAACTTCTCCCATTTCAGAAGTCTCCACTCAACCGCCAGATGGTCAACTGGAGCCACTGAGGCTCCGGGTGAATGATGGGACCCTGGTTGAGGGAGACTCGATCCGGGGGAATCCTCCAAGGCATGGAGATCAACAGGCCAACCAGATCGGCGAACCATGGTCGTCTGGGCCAGTGGGGAACTACCAATAAGATCTCTACCCTCTCTGACAGCACCTTCCTGATTACCCCTGGAATCAGGGGAAGAGGGGGGAAGGCATACAATAGACCCTTGGGCCACGGGCAGCATAGTGCGTCTACCCCTTCCTCCCCCGGTGCTGGGAACCTCGCAAAGAATCTGGGAAGGTGAGAGTTCGATGGAGAGGCGAAGAGATCCAGAATCGGGAGGCTGAACCATTCTGATAGCTCCGCGAACAGACTGGGATGCAGGCACCACTCCAAGTGGTTGACAGTAGCCCTGCTCAGCCAATCTGCCTGCACATTGGATATTCCCGCAATGTGCTCTGCCCTTATCAATAGTAGGTATGTCTCTGCCCACCAGCACAGTGTCTCTGCTTCCTTCATGAGGGACCTCGACCGAGTCCTGCCCTGCCGGTTGATGTGGGCCTTGGTGGCCACATTGTCCGTTAGGAGAAGGACATTCCATCATGAAACCCCCTGCTGGAATGCCCTGAGGGAAGCATGCCGCCCTGAGCTCCAGCCAATTTATGTTGTGCCAGAGCTCCTGTTGTGTCCACCTTCCCTGTGCCACCTGGGAGCCGAAGTGGGCCCCCCAGCCAAAGAGGCTGGCGTCGGACGTAATAGTCAGTCTGTCTTGTTCCTTGGAGAAAGAACCTCTTGTGATGGCTTGGGACCTCTACCAGAGGAACAAACGAAGCACCCCTGGCGGTACCTGAACCCTTGCCACTGAGGTGCTGCTGCCCGCCCTCTGGTAGGGGAGCAGAAACCACTGGAGGGGCCTGGCATGGAACTGTGCCCATGGCACTATTGCAATACAAGATATCATTTTTCCCAGGAGCTGGGACAGCAATGCCAACAGTACTACTCTGTCTGCCCGAATCTGGCCTGTCAAGACCTTAATGCTGTTCCGGTGCTCCTGGGATAGAAAGACCTGTCCAGTTACAGTGTCTATTAACACTCCTAAGTGCAAAAGCCTTGTCGTGGGAAGCAAATGACATTTGTCCAAGTTGACTGAGAACCAGTGATCCCTGAGGATCCGGATTGGCGTGTGTAGATCTTTCTCCGCCTGCAGGTGGGAGGAGGCCTGGATGAGCAAGTCATCCAAGTAGCACTGGATCTGAATAGGGAACGCTCTGAGGTATGCTGCCAGAGCCGCCATGATCTTGGTAAATGCCCTTGGGGCCGATGACAGGCCGAATGGGAGGGCCGCATGCTGGAAATGGCATCCGGCATAACAAAACCTCAGGAATTGTCTGTGGCTTGGATGAATAGGGACATGGAGATATGCCTCCATCAGGTCCACAGAAGCCAAGAAGTCCCCCTCCCGGATACCTTCCAGGATGGAATGAAGGGAGTGCATTTTGAATCTTCTGTAGACCAGATGCCTGTTGAGTCCCTTCAGGTTCAGAATTGCTCTCCACCCCCACCCCCACCCCCGAGGCCTTTGGGATGACAAACAAAATTGAATAAAAGCCCTGCCCCCACTGGCCCTCTGGAACAGGCTGAATGGCCCGAATATCCAACAAATGTTGGATCACCGATTCCATGAGTTTCCTTCTTGCAGCATCTCTGGAAATGGGGCAGCAGAGGAAAAACCTCGGGGGAGAGGAAAGGAATTCTAGGGAGAGTCCTGATCTTATTGTCTCCCTGACCCAGGCATCTGTTGTGATCTCCTCCCAGCAATCTGCGAAGAGACCAAGATGGCCCCCTATGGGAGGAAGCGGCCCGATGTCACTTGGGGCGTCTGAATGCCCTGCTGTTGTTGCCACAAAAGGGATGCAACAACCTTGTGCCTTGTGCCTTCTGCCTTGTGCCTTGTGCCTTGTGCCTTGTGCCTTGTGCCTTGTGCCTTGTGCCTTGTGCCTTGTGCCTTGTGCCTTGTGCCTTGTGGCTGCAGTCGGCCTCTGTTTCCGGAACCATATCTCTCGATCTGGTAGTTGGGTCTGGAGAAAAAGGGCCTCTGATGTCAGGGAAAGCTAGCCCCAGCTTCCCCCTGCCGAAAGGAGGGCCGCCTGAAGTAGGGCGAGGTGCGGAAATCCGCCCTCCTGCCCTGGGATGGAAGAAACTTCCATTTTTCTCTGGTCTCCAGAGACTCCCCAAATAGCTTCTCCCCACCGAAGGGGGCAGAAGCTAACTTCCATTTGTTCTTGGCATCCATATGCCAATGGCACAGCCACAACATGCGATGGGCTGTCACCGAAGAGGCCATGGCCCATGCAGAAAATTTGGCAGCATTCAGAGAAGCATCTGCGGTAAATTCGGCAGCAGCAATAATTTTGCAGAGGTCTTGGTGTGTGCGAAGATTTTCCGTTGGGATCCTTGCTTGTAGCTGCCTGAGCCAGCACACCGATGCTCAGGTGAAAAACAATGCTGCAGTGGAGGCCTGAATCACCCAGAAGTCTGCCTGATGGGCTCTGCAGAGAGCCATCTCCTCCTTTCGTTTCTCTGCTTTCAATGCATCCTCCGCGTCCGGTAGCAGGACTGAGGAGGAAGTTAAAGCAGCTACTGGAGTGTCTACTTTCAGAACCTGGACCAAGTCCAGGAGTTCCGAGTCTATGTTGTAAAGCGTGTGCTCCGAACCGCTGGGTCGGGGATATATGCCTGGTGAAACCCATTGTCTCTTTATAGCGTCCAGGAACATCCTCGGGACTGGGATGGCATCCGTCTCAGTAGTCTGTTCTGTGAAAAGAAAGTCCTCCTGCTCAGCTATCTCTCGACTGGGATCCTGTGAAGCAGATTCTTTCCCTAGGCGAGCAGTGCTCTGAGCCTTGGCAAGCAGCATCTTAATTAAAGCGGGATTAAACAGACCTTTGTAGGTCGGGATACTGAGTGGATCTTTCTCATAGTCAGAAAAATCCCCCTCCCCCTGAAGCTCCCCCTCCGAAAGGGAGGACTGGCTTCAGACAGAAGGTTCCAGGGAATAAGGTCCGTGGTAGCTTGCAGCCTCACCTGCGGGTTGCCAAAGTTCGGGGTGTATGGCATGCTCAGCTACTGGGATGGATAATTGCTGACTCTGTTGCAGTCCCTCAGCAATCCCATCTCAAATCGCCTGAGATATCCAAAGCCTCATAAAAGGAGGCATATCTTGTTCCTGAAGCACCCCAGGACAAAGCCCCACCACTGTCGGGGTAAATGTGGCTTCTGGAGTGGATCTGGCCCCTCTGAGGAGCTGCCCTCCGTCTGTAACTGTCACTGGAATCTGCGACAGGGAAAGGGCCGAAAGTTCAGCATTTCATGTAGGCCCTGAAAGGCCGTGCTGTACTGACTGCTCACTAGCACCAACTGGTGACCAGGCACCCCCAGGTGGCCCCTGGTGCTCCACATGTTGCACCTGCTTCAAGGCCCTCTCAGGCAACTGGCGCGAAAATGAGTTGTCGACCATCTTGGGATCAGACTGATTTTGCCGATCTGATCCCTTATGGGCTCTGTCAAATTCCTTATCTAAGGCCTTATGCCTCTGCTTGGCTGCCTTCTCCTCTGCCCTGGAGGACTTCTTGTGGGCACGAGCCTTAGCTTTGATCTTGGCCACTGCTGCCAGGCCAGCTGATCTGGGCTTGACCTGGCCCCTAACATTCTTGTCTGTAGCCTGAGGAGACCATGCTTCCTCCAGAATTAGGCCGGAACCCTCTCGAGCGTCCTCCATTTTGTACGCGCCAAACCTTGCACAAAGGCCACTGACTATGTTTGAAATTGCTGGCCTGATAAGGAGGGCAGACGCGCTCGAAAGCTCTGCTGCCAGCACAGCATTGCTTCTAATAAATAGAGACTGCCACAAAGGACGGGCAGGAACTCTGGCCCCACCGCAGCCGCAGATTATACCTGGGGCTCTGAACCTGAAGCTCTAAGGCTAAGCAGGATCTACAGGCAAGCTAGGAGAATCCCGGGCTTGCAAACAAGCGTTGGCCTCGCCGCTGATACTCAGACAGTCTTGTGGCAGGCTCACAGCTGCCATGGCGAATTGGAGACTCCGGGAGTGTGGCCAAATGATCGACCAGTGACTCCATCTCCTAAGGCAAGCCTGGAGAGGCACCCGGAGCTTGCCTGAGCAGTCACTGAGCCGCTATGGTAAAAGGGCAGTCTTACGTGACCACACGGCTGCCGTGGCTTCCTGCTCAAAGGAGTATGACTGCCGAAGCGGTCAGGAACTCCAGGCCCCTTTCCGCAGCCACAGATAGTCCAGGGGCACTCACCGATGTTACTGGCCTTTAAGCATTCTCTGCAGCTCCGTGATCAGCTGAGAAGCGCAAAGGAACGGGTGCACCGAACTGACCGAAAAACATTTTAAAACTCGTCGGTGTGAAGAATCCAGGGAGTTCTCACAAAAAATACCCTCAGAAGCTCTTCGAGCTGAAATCAGCGTCTGAAAGAGGTGAGACTGAGTGGAAAACTGGGGACCGTTACCAGGGAGGCGTGTCCTCAGATATTCAACTCGGTCAATAGAGCAACGAGGCTAGAGTAACCCAACCTGGACTCTGCCATCGACCCAATGGAGAAGGAGGGTGTTCTTATTGCTATTTTAGAAACTATTTCTGATTGTTACCATGTTGATGAGGCTGCATGTGTGTATGTGTGTGTGCACATGTGTGCGTGTGCCTTTGAGTCATTGTTAACTTCCAGCTGCCTGGACCTGGACTGATCCCTGTAGTTGCAAGATTTCAGAAGATTTTACCATTGCCTGCTAGGGCCCAAAGGTCACTCAGCTAACTTTAAGCCAGAACTAGAACTTTTGGTCTCCTGGTTTCTATCCCAATGCCTTAATCACTATATCAAACTGGCTCTCATAGACTGCATTACCATTTCATTTTCTTCTTTGCTTTGATGAAGCAAAATAACTGTGCATGAATGCATATTAACAATTCAAAAAGGGATGCTTAAATGCATGGTTCTACCTGTTTTGAAACTCCTTCTTCAAAGGATTTGCATAACTCCCATTTGTATATGCATAAGGGGCTTACAATACTTCAGGGATTGCCTTAATCAGGATCAGTAGATCAGAGCTGCAGAAAATAATATTCTTTTATCTGGACCCAAAGTTGTGCCTCGTATCTATCCCAACTATTAGTATATTAGTCTATGTGTTTTAGCTCTTTTTCAATTTAAATTGAAGACTGGAGATTTAAAGAAGGCATGATTTGATTCAAATTTGCACTTCAAGATTCAAGGGCAAACCAATATGATCTCAGCTGTTTTGAGATTCAGTGTGGAAAAAAAAATCATTCATAGGGTAGATCAGGAAGCATCAAAATACCTGTAGCTTTTTTTTCTTTGCAGAATAATATTATGGATGGACATCTTTAGGTGATACATTAACCCTGCCAATTCAATCAGACCACCTTCGAAGATTTCATTGCCGTAATTATTGAACATTCCAATACTTTTAAGGCAAACATAACAAGAATTAGGAAAATTATTCCACAAAAGTCTATAGAAAAATTGTGGAAAAGCAATGCCCAAAGTGTCTACCTCGATTTAAAACTAAATGTTTTCAAAAATTGCTTTTTTTTATGTCCTTTCCCGAGTTGCTTGTCATAAGATTGAAGACTGCCATTGTCTTGTTCTTTTGGGTTAGTGTACATTTGCTGCTTCTGATCAATGGGTTTTGCCATCGCTGTTGGCAAGTTTGGCCTTTCTTGGGAAGGAATCTCTCCTGACTGATTTTTATATGGTACCCGACTAGGGCAGGGCACACTGGCAAACCTTGGCCTTTTCTGTGCACACTTGGTTGTGTCAGGAAACTTGTTGGCAATTCTCTGTGTTAATTAGCAAAGCAGCAGAAGGCAGCTGGCACAGATGAGATGCAATGCCAGAGAAATAAGCAAGCTACAAAAAGGCTGGCGCAAAGGAATTATCATTTGTAGCCTTGCCACTACCACCTTAAAAGGAGTGAATATTTGGCCGGTACAAATAAGAGTCAGCTTGGCACACTTCGTTAAGTAAATTAAACCTGGCCAATCACAAAAGAATGAAAAGCAAGTGCTTTTAAATGCTGACTATTGAACATGGTCAGCCTTGAGACTATATTCACAGTGCTGACCTGAACTCCCAACTTTGTTGGCAGGACTAGCATGGAAGAGTAATGTTATATTAGCATAAGAGAGGAGGGGGGGGAGTTAAAGTTTGTGGCTGGCCACATTAAAGAAGGAAAAAACTGATGAAGTGAATAAAGCCCCAAGCAATGTTAACCAGGAAACTCCATAAGATGTCTGAAAGGCACATAATTTAATAAGGTGAAACACATAATTGACCAGTTATTCATGTTGATGTCAGACAGTGTGTCATACCATTCAATCTTTTCGTGCCACTATTCACATTGTAACATTGTATATTGACTGTAATGGCCCCAAAAGCAGCAGAATCTGTGAAGTACTTCTCAATACTAAGCATTTTTCAGCCACCTGATTTGATTCATTGCATTGAAGCATGCTGTTAAATCAAAGCATCCCTTTGAACATTTGTGTAACTCTACTGATGTATTATTTGTATCTCAATCTTCCTCCAAGGAACTCATAAATTGGAAGCATTCCATTCATGTTCATATTTCCTAATAACTAGGTTAGACTGAATGATGATGATGGTCTAAGAGTCACAGAGTGAACTTCATGACTGAACAAAAGTTTGAACTTAGATCGCCTCAGTGCAAATGTATTCACTTTGTTTCTCACAACTTTCCCTAAATGAAAGATCGGTGTAGAAAGTATCCCAATTCACTTTTAAAGACAGAGCCAAAACAGATATAGTCAATTTTTAGAGAGTTGAGGGGCCTTGTTTATAAATGCTTATTGGAGCTAAGCACATTCCAAATAGATGTTGAAACAAGAATTAGGAAAATTATTCAGCAAAAAGCCTATAGAAAAAATTGTGGAAAAGCAATGCACAACCCTACCTCAATTCAAAACTAAATGTTTTCAAAAATTGCTTACAAATAATATCTATGTGCAGGTTCATGAATATATTAAGTCTTTCCTTGTTAATAGAGCTTTGTTATGATCCTTTATTTATTATTAGAAATATTTTTTGTGATCTTATTACTTTTAATGTTGTAAACTGCCCAGAATCATTTGTGGTAAGATGGACAGAAAAAAATAAATAAATAATAGTAGCAGCTGTTTTGTAAGCAAGAATAATTGTTACAACGACATTTAGTTACAGCAGACCCAGATTGTTGGTGGCAGGGGTGAAATGCTCCCGGTTCGCTCTTACCTGTCGGTCGCCATAGAGCCGGTCGCCAAGGTAGCGCGAGGCGCCGCCCACCCGCCCGGATGCCGCCATTTGGGTTCTTTTACCCTCTGCGAATGCACAGAACGCTTTGCGCATGCTCAGAGGGTAAAAGAACCCAAATGGCGGCGTCCGGGTGGCGTCCGGGCGGGTGGGCGGCGCCTTGCACTACCTTGGCGACCGGCTCTACGGCGACCGACAGGTAAGAGTGAACCGGGAGCATTTCACCCCTGGTTGGGGGCAATATGCTGACTCTGTAAACCACTTAGAGAGGGCTGTAAAGCACTGTGAAGTGGTATATAACTCTAAATGCTATTGCTATTGCTATACTGCCCCATAGCGCTTTATAGCGCTCTCTGGGTGGTTTACTACCTATGTAGGTAATAAACCACCCAGAGAGTGCTATAAAGCGCTATGGGGCAGAATGTAGAAGCATTATTTGCATATTGCCCCCCAAAATCTGGCTCCTCATTTTACCAACCTTAGAAGAATGGAAGGCTGAGTCAACTTTGAGCCCCATCAGGATCAAACTCCAGGCAGTGGGCAGAGTTTGCCTGCAATACTGCATTGTAACCACTGCACCACCAGGGCTCTATTCTGACTTTAGATCATAAACCTATTTGCATATCCTTTTAAATTCTGGCTTGCTTCCCCAATACTGGTTTCCAGAATTATATTAGACAGCTTCACTGAAAACTGCGGAGTAGACCCCAATAAATAAAAATCTACATCATTTTCTTGTCCACACTCCTGGTAAATGGACAATCATCAAAGAAGTGGACCAGGTTTTGTAGGCATCAATAATTTGATTCTCAGTTTCATCTAAAGGGCATATCTAGTGCCATAGCTAAACATGTCATCTAAAATACTTTCATTTTTAGGTATTGTCTATCAGGTGTTTTAGAAAGATTTAATAATTTACTGGTGTTTTTGAGCAGACTTACAGTTGTGAACTAGCAAAGAATATTTGTGTTATTCTTACATATTTACAGTTGTGAACTCGGCAAAGAGCTGAGGTGGCGCAGTGGTTAGAGTGCAGTACTGCAGGCTACTTCAGCTGACTGCTAGCTGCAGTTCAGCGGTTCAAATCTCACCGGCTCAAGGTTGACTCAGCCTTCCATCCTTCTGAGGAGGGTAAAATGAGGACCCAGACTGTTGGGGGCAATATGCTGACTCTGTGAAACGCTTAGAGAGGGCTGTAAAGCACTATAAAGCAGTATATAAGTCTAAGTGCTATTGCTATTACATTTTTTCTTTTTTATATCCTTTTTAAAAATATGTTATTCTAACTGCAATGTACCTGCTTTCTGTAACATCCTAATCTGAAAAGGCCCTCTAAAAGAACTTCCTTCACAATGTATTCCCTGAGATTGCTTTAAAATGCAGGAAAGTTGAGAGGGTGCAGACTGCTAGAATAATAATTGTACATCTGAGGCTCTCCTCAGTCTTCAATATATGAAGTAAATTTAAGAATCCTGCATCCTGCTGATTCAAATTTTACTCAACTGTCCCTCTTCTTTGAAAACATTTTCAAAAATAATTTCTTTTTCAAAATGAATGGAATTGATTTAAAAACACAGGAAAAGAACCCAAAAAGTATTTTAAACCCCTTCCAAAAGCTACAGTACTGGTTATCTGCTATTCATCTGGTTATCTGATCTTCAGTGTTTGATTCATCAGATGGAGTACTACCAAAATATGGCAATTTGCTCATCCTACAGTGTTAGGATATAGTCTGTGATAGTAGTTTCTGTTGCAACATAAATCTGACCTAAATTAGATTGGTATAAAACGTTGGTCCCTTTCAGACTACGGGTAATAATTAGCCCAAATCATAGATATGGCTCTGAAAGGAGATCTATTTATTACTTCCATATCCTTTAGACCAGGGGTGTCAAACTCACGGCCCGTGGGCCAGATGCGTCACATGCTGGCCATGCCCACGCCCGGTTTAGCAAAGGGGGGAAAGTCGTGATACGTCATGTGACGCCATCGTGACAACACGAGTTTGACATCCTTGCTCTAGACAATTAACTATTAGAACAGAGTCATATTCAACCAATCACTGCAGAGCCATTTTGTTAATCATCTCAAATTTAAAGTTTAAAAGATTCTAAATCTATTCTTTCTTTTGTTGGAAACAGAATGGTATATAGAGTCCATGAAAAATTGGAGTTCTGATTAACCATTAATTATAGGAGAAGTTTAGAAACACATTCTTTCTCTATCATTAAATCATGTAATTATTTAAACTTCTGCTTGTCTTAATTGCCAAATCTTGTAGAATATAAATGAACGTCATTTTCCTGCTTTGTAGAATGACTCAAAAAATTAGCAAGAACTCTAATAATGTGCTGTATTCTCTTTATTTCTTTTGAATCTGATGGGAAGAATGAAAGATCAGCAAATGATTTGTATGATATGTAAGTAGAATTTTATTTTCTATGTGTATAAAGATTGATAGGCAATTCTCTTGATGCCTTTATACCTTTCTGCTTTTTACAATGTCAAATGCTCAGTTGACTTGTCTAGCTTTAATTCCATATGCACCTTTCGCTCACAGTTATCCTCTGCATCCTTGATTTTATAGTCCTCAAGTTGCAAAGTCATTGTCATATACTCATGGTTCTTACACATGAGTGGAACTGGTGTAACACAAAAGGGTAAAAATATCAAAGAAATGCAAATTGCTCAGTGTTAGTGCATGAATGTTTCTCTTTTGAAATTCAGTACAGCTGACTTGAAAGGATAAACTAGCACAAAAGCAGAAGTTTGTTTTCATGAAAAAAAAATACTGTGATAAAATAAGAATATTTAAAGTAGTGTGAACATACTAACCATCTGGAAAAGGTTAGGATGGCTTAGGTAACATCTCTTTATTAACAGTGGGGCACATCCATCCCTCAAACATGAGTAACATATCTGCAAAGCTCTGCTGTATAAAACTTTTGTTGTGAAAGAAGGCTTTAAAGCTAGTCATTCTAGGATGGATAAAATACAGACTTGGGTATTTCATATCTCAACTACTATATTCAGAAGCTGGCATGCTTAATTTCATCCATAGAAATCCATAGGCAAATCAGAAATAAAGAACTGCAAGAAGAAAATGAAACAGAGAAGATAATTTCCTTCCTGACCAAATTATTGTAAGCCAGCAAGGTCTTGGAAAACAAGGTCACCAATCACTCTTTTCCGATCAAGATTGCTTTGCAAAACTGTCTTTTCCTTTGTTGTAAGAAAATATATTTAAATAATTCTGATAATTCTAAAGAATGAATTTCAGAATGGTTGTCAACATTTTAGATCTGTAATGAAATCACAAGAGATAAAACCAAATTCTAGATTTTGTGGTAAAAAAGTAAAGTAGCTGTATGTTTCCAGCTTCTGTAAAGCTACATTGGCTGTTCAAAGATCTAAGTAATATAAGCCAAACATTAACAAGATCCCATTCTAACATTATTTTCCTGATCTAATAAGGATTTTTCTCTTGTGATTTTTCTTTCCTTTTCTAGCAAGAAGTCGCCTTTCTATAGTTTAGTAAAACATCGAACAAGTTATTTGTCATCAGTCATATAAATCTTAGCTGGAATGGCCTTTCCATTGGACAGTGATTTAATGAGTTGTTCTGTTAACTATGAAAGATTACTGGTATAGAGGCTGTTTCATTTTAGACTAAGGTAATCATTCATTTTTTCAACATAATTTTAAGATAAAAGAGCAGTACTATCTGGTCCATAACAGGAACAGAATCAAGGGACTGTAAATAATACATATGCTTACGTGCAATATAAATCTCTGCATTTCATGTGGCCATTAGCTTGTAGGCCTTTCAACCTGTCAGATTTTTTACATTTCTTTTAAGTTAGGCTGTGAGATTTTGCATATATTCCACTAAAACAGGTTGTTGCAAACCCTCTTTATTCTAACCCTCTTCTCCTTATTCTTTTGTTCTACTGCTGCCACTAAACCTTTTGGTGTTTAAAGGAATTTAATTCTTTGAGGGTTTAGAAAAATTTTAAGGCTCTAAGGTAATATAACTGGATGGAATGTGAGGTAGATAAAGGATAGCAGAAACACTTGGTTAATATAGGAACAAAGGAATACATTGACTTTTATTTAATAACTTTAAAAGATGGGTTTTAAAACTGGTTTACTTGTTTCTACAGATTATCTGTATCACATCAATACTAATCTACTGTGCTCTGCAATTATTCCTAAACTTTTTTCCAGTGAGAGGTTTTACCAATCCTAGATCCTGAGCCTAGTTTCAAAATCCAATCTTAGTGGTATAACTTTCTGCCTTTTTTCCTTTATTTTTCTTTTAACCTGACTCCCGGTTAATAGACATAGCTGTATATCAGATCCTGTTGCATCTCTTCTAACAGCAAAGGAATTTTCCATAATTGCCACCTCATGTAATCATCTTTCAATTCACCCCTTTACAGACAATCTGGTCATGGATATTTTAAAGGTACTTTTGCATTGAAACCCTTTTAGATTGATATATATGTTTGGAAATATAGCTTTTTTACTAGGGACAGATTGGTTGCTAAATATGTTATTTACAGCTAGTCCTCGACTTACCGTTCAAAGTTACAATGGCATTGAAAAAAGTGACTTATGACCATTTTTCACACTTACGACTGTTGTAGCATCTCCATGGGCACATGATCAAAATTCAGATGGTTGGCAACTGGTTCATATTTATGACGGCTGCAGTGTCCCGAGGCCATGTGATCACCTTTTGTGACCTTCTGACAAGCAAAGTCAATGGGGAAGTCAGATTCATATAACAATGGTGTTACTAACTTAAATGTGTTACTAACTTGCAGTGATTCACTTAACAAAATGGGACAAAACTCACTTAACAAATGCCTTGCTTTGCATCATAAAATTTGGGCTTAATTGTGGTCATAAGTCAAGGACTACCTGTACTATTTTGTTGTATGGCTTGTGCAGGGGTGGGTTGTGGATCCTGTTGCTGCTGGTTTGCTTAGGGTTGCGCCACAGGTGCGTGTGTGCTTTGCGCGCACGCAGCAATCAAAAAATAGCTTCTGCGCATGCACAGAAGCAAAATCCAAGATGGCGGCACCCACGGAGACCACCGAAAGAACCGGTTCCGTGACATCATCACCGGTTTACTAGCGGTTCTAAAGAACCGGTTAGAACCAGTAGGAACCCACCTCTGGGCTTGTGTCTTGTTTTTAAGCATTGATAGCTGCCCAGAGTCATTAATTGGATAATTTAAGTCAATAAAATAATAAGTATCAGTACCAGCATCTACCATAGCGATTAATGAGTTTTGATCAACTTTCACTGTTTCTCTTAAAGAATCGTTAATTTCCTAATATGGAAATTCTTACCTTTAAACAACAGTCCTCAATTCAGGAATTGCATATTTGGTCATTTCTAGTTTGTTTTCACAGGAGTTTTTTTTACTTAAATAACTTCTTTGAAATGACATTTCTTCCCACAAAAAAAATGTACATTGTAGTGCCCTCCTATAAATTGCTTCTTTGAATACTTAACAAGATCTGTCCATTCCTCTGGAATTTCATTACAGAATTCTGCTAATTCACTTTTTATAGCCTTAGAAATACATTCTATAAATTCCTCTTTTTAAAAACCTTTTCTTTTCCTAGCAGCCCTTTCAAAATTATTCAGAAAAACATAGCGATCATCCCTTAGAATATACTGTATGATATAGGAGTCTCTAGGAGGGACTTTGAAAAATTGTTGTGTTTTTAATTAAAATATCTCCCTCTCATGCCTCCTTTGTTCCTTTTGATTTCTCACTTTTTCCATTTCTGTCAGTTTCTCTCCTCATTTTTGAATTTCTCCTTTTTTCTCCTTCAGATTTCTAAATCTGAATTTCTTCTAGGTATTCTACGTATTCCCCACTTAATTTTGATCCATTTCCTATCACCTTCTCTACACATCCCTGCAATGTAGCTTGCTTTGTGAGAAGAAGTCTCATTTATTCCACACTCATGCTTTCATGAGGGAAATATCTCTCCTTACATTCCTTTCCTAAAGCCCCCTTGCTGATTAGCCAACATTTGGCAGCCATGTTTCCATATTTAAGTTTTATGACAGGATTTTTTTCTGTCTCCCTCTCTTTTCCAGCTATAAAGTCCCAGGCACATGCCTTCTAACATTTCCCTCACAGATTGTTTGATATTGTGCTGTCTTTTGACTGAGCCTTATCTACCACCTTCTAGGGTAACCACTCAAATCCTAACATGGCTGCCCCACGTCCCATTCCTTCCAAATTGGCAGAGGTCTTTTTCTTTATGATTCTTTCACTCAACTGCCACTACTGAACCTCTTTGAAGGTTTATGTCTCTAAAGACAGAGGTGGGGAACGATGGCTTCTTTATGATTTGTGGACTTCAACTCCCAGCCTGGCTCAGGCTGGCTCAGGAATTCTGGGAGTTAAAGTCCACAAGTCATAAAAGGGCCATTGGTCCCCATCCCTGCTCTAAGATAACCTTATTGGCTAGAAGACATAGGAGAGCAAGATATAAGAGAGCATACATACTTACCAAAGGAACCAGCTGACTTTTATTAAATAATAAAAAAGGAGTGGTGGAGATTAAAACAAATTCATTTCTTTCTAGAAATTGTCTGTATTGCATCAACACTATCCCATTTCTGTCTTAAAATTAGTCTTCATTTTCTCTTCATTATAGGAGGAGATGTTTCCATGCTTGGACCCTGAGGTTTCTCCTGCATATCCCAAATCCCGCTCTACTCGTGGAATAGAGGTGGTGCCTAGCATTGCCAACATTTGATTGGCTGTTCTACTACCCAATCATTATTCAGGCACTCAGCAATGGAACCATTTACCCAAAGTTACATATAAGCAAGGTTTGTCATTAAGCAGGTTTCTGACATCTTAGCTTTTAAAATAAAAATAACTCTGGCTGGCTATGGCCCTTGTGTCAAAGAGGTGCTATAGATCTGCCTCATAAAACTATTGTTTAATCATGTCAAAGTTTTGGTCATTAGATCCTGTAGCTCCTTCTCCACCAATGCTTGCTTTATTGAGCATGGCTTTTTTTTTAGGAAATTCTATATCTTGAAGTCAATGAGGTTGCTTTATAATATCAGTAATGTTTACAACAAACAGATTAAATTTGCTTGCCTGTGCAGCAATAGATCCCTGTGTGGTGTCAGTGATTCTAAATGTGCGGGTTTGGCATATTCTCAAACACTTCATCCAATCACAGCTGCTGAATCTTTTTGAAGTAAAATAAAGTGTAATATCAGTATCTACATTTTTCTACATAACGTGGGTGACTTGCAACAAAATAAATGTATAGAAATGTCTGCATTGGGGAGAGAATACTGTTATGTCCTGGGACTGAAGAGGCTAGAGACAGGCTTCAACAACAGCTCTTTATTGTAACTTCATACAAGATCCAGCAGAGAGCCAGGCTGACAGCTTCCCCTTTTATAGGGAGCTGTCAGATGGCTCAGCCAATCAGCAGTCTCCATTTTCCCGCTCAATCAGCGGACCTTAGAGTAAACCAGGCAGTCTCAATATCTAACAAATACTTTGAAGTTCATTGTATCCTGTTGGAAGAAATGTCCATCTGGGTTCAGTTCCAAGTGGGGAGAAAGACACTGGAAACATGGAGGCTGTTTGGAAAGATGGTTTAATGGTGGACAGGACCACATGGTGGTTTTTTGGGGTCCTGGGCAAATGAGCACATGGGTGAGAGAGAGAGCGAGAGAGAGAGATTTATACCCTCTTGGGCTTTGAACTTGCTTCCTGTTCCTGTGGCAAGGGCATGTATTCTGATTGGTTGTCAGGCTCCCATGGGGTCATGCAGGGGTAACTTTGTAGGCTGTCTTGAGTCTCAGGCTTGGTTGAACCTTGCTGGGTGATGCAATCTTCCCAGGTGCCATGTGGTGAGATGGGTAGAGGGCTAATCCTATTATGTCCTGAGGGTGAAGGTCTTTTGTTTTGTAAGTAAGCTGGCCAGGCCTTTTGTCTTGTAGATAGGCTGGCACCAAAATATCTGCTGGGGGGCAGGGAGCTGAGGCTTTGAGTTTATGTCTTTAGAAACATGTTTCTCCTTTAGGGAAAATATAATATTCTGCCTTTTTACCGGTAATATTTCCTAGAATATTTCATTCTTCTAGGAGATGGGTGGGTGCTAACTTCCTACAATCCGGGAAACATTTTCAGATGGCAGTTCACTTATTAGTAAAGCATACAAGGGAGCATATACAGAAATGTAAGCATTAGAAGATATGAACATGAAAATGTATAGTTCAACTCAAATAAGTCCAGTTGGTGCAGTCACCTCAGCAAGAAACACAAGCAGTTCCCCATTTACAGGAACTCGAAAGTGCAGTGAAGCTGGAAGATGCAGCTTTTCAGTGGCAATGCCCATTCTATGGAACAGCATCCCAGGCAAAATCTGTCTGGCTACCTCTCTGATTTCATTCAGAAAAATATAAATGATGGATCTCTTCCATACAATATTTGCAACTTGACATCATTCCATCAATGTATGCTTGCAGAGTTAACACAACTGAGTGTACTGATTTGAAGTTATTATTCAGCAACTTAAATGGAATGATGAATATGCAGTAGTATTTCTCTTTTAAAAGGCTGGATAGATGTAGCTATGAAACAAATAGAAAATTGTAAAATGAAAGACAAAATAAATACAACATGACAGATTTGACAGTTCCTATCATATGACCATTCCTGAGGATTTGCAGGCACATATACCTGTAGTTTCTTCACATGTCCTTTTCATTCCATTGATAAGTAAATACATTTCAAGATTCTATGAACCAGGGCAATAATTCATCCACAGAAGAAACAACTAGCTTTTGTTATTGCAAAATAGCTAGAGTTCTCATGATCTCTGTCACCACAGTTCTAACAAATGCAACCAATTTATGAGTTGGTTATTGGGCATTGTCCCCTTTAATCTAGCATATGATCAAAGATGCTGCTTTTGGCTATTGTTATACTTCTTGTTATTGCAATCTCTGGTCCCCACTTGACTGGAAACCTCAAACATTATTCTGGATAAAAGAAAATTTGGAGTGTTGTGGTAATGCCTGTAGGATTGCAAAGAGGACCTGATGCTTCTCTGTATTAATGTGTTTGATGTTCACTTGCATCATACAAATATGTTTATAGAAAAATAGAATACAGTAAAGTGCCTTAGAGTCATATATTGTTGGACAAAGATGAAGATCAGACTATAAAGGGTTGCTTGTTTTTCCTCCCTGCACAGCATGTTCCCTACTATTGACTTATTTTAGAGAGGGAGGGGAGGTAGTATAAAAGTAAAATGAACAATGCAGCATTGCCAAAATCACCAGGATCACCCTAATGATATCTGACAAGCTGCCAAAAGGAAGAGATGAAGGAAAGGACAACATAATTTTAAACCATACAATAAATAGTGCTGATTTGCCTTTAAAAAGTCCTTCTGGGGAAAAGGTTGGATTAGCACAAAGGTGACTCCTGTGCTTTGAGAGACTTCCCTCCAGAGATATGGTGGGATTTGCATATACTGGGGGGGGGGGAGAGACTAAGATTGTTTAGCTTGCTTTCAAGCACCTTCATTGCAAAGTGAAATGCTATGAAGGTCAAAGTGAAAAGAAAACAGCAATGTTCCTTTTTACCTTTTTAACATTCTTATAATTTAAAAAAATCTGGGATATACTTTAGCTTTCTGCAACTAAAGTAAACTTAACCCTCTAAATGCCTTGGAAATAAGGCCTACTTTCTTGAAGGAGGCTAATTATCAGTTATCAACTCTTGGTTTTGAGAGGCCATAGGATGATGGGACCATTCTTGAGGTGTTCCCTTTACTCTTCATTCATTTTGCTTACATTTAAATTCCATGTGGACTCAATCCTTACTCACTGCCTAGTGACAAAGAACTCTCAAAAGAGACTACTGTGCCTTCTCTGTACTTCTTTCACCAATCATTTGATTACAAAAGACAAGTGAATTAATAACGACCCCGAGGAAAGACAAAGAAGAGTTATGAAAAGCTGGAGTTGTCAGTGAGCATCCTTTCCAGCTGTGAGTCTTGCCAGATGCCTGAGGATGCTGACTTCTGATGCCAACTCTTATCCAATAGTGTATGATGAAAGTGGGTCACATCAGATGCCTCTCAAATAAATGTGCAAATTGGCATCCACTTGCCTATCCACTTTCAGTCTATCTGCATGAATCTTGATTGGACCACAGAATCTAGGGGGAGCTCAGATTGAATAAGAGCTAGTAGAATCAAATGACGTTAGTGATAAACATACATCTTCGTTCATCTTTTTAATTACTAGAAGTTGCTCGGAAGAATCATACGGTACTTGGTGGTGCATTGGATCAAATCCCATTTCTTTTAGCTTAATATAGCATGGTAGGCAAACCTGTTCAATTTAGAGAATGCATTAAAACTTCTACCTTTGTGCCTGAAGATCACGAAGGATATGTCCAGTGTTTCATATCCACCATTGTGTTTCATGGGATGGTGGGGTATATAACACCCATTTTCCCTCTGGGGCTTTGATGGTGTGTTGGGGATTACATGTAGACCGCTGACCAGAGATTATCCATCATAATAATATAGGAATAGAGATTCCAATTTATGGGCATAATCCAATCCATCAGAAACATTTCTCAAATTTGTCTAGTACTCCAACAAAGCAATCCCATAGACTTATGTATTAGATTACAGTCATTATTTGAGAGGTGAAAAACAATACACACATGTAATAATTGCTACTTTTTCTTTAGTATCTCAGAAGTATGGAACATCGTATCATCACTAAGCATCATCAGATAGACAGAGATATAAAGATACAGGTAGTCCTCGACTTACAATAGTTCATTTAGTGACCGTTCAAAGTTACAATGGCACAGAAAAAAGTGACTTATGACCTTTTTTCACAGTTACAACCTTTGCAGTATCCCCATGAACATGTGATCAAAACTCAGATGCTTGACAACTGGTTCATACTTATGACCATTGCTGTGTTCCAAGGTCATGTGATCACCTTTTGCAACCTTCTGACAAAGTCAATTGAGAAGCCAGATTCACTTAACAACCAGGTTACTAATTTTCAACTGCAGTGATTCACTTAACAACTATGGCAAGAAAGATCGTAAAATAAGGCAAAACTCACTTAACAAATGTCTAAGTTAATAACAGAAATTTTGGATTCAATTGTGGTCGTAAGTCGAGGACTACCTGATTTCTATGTCTAACTTACTGTTTGTGTCAATTTTAAAACTTGGTCTGAAGCTAAATGTTCTAAAAAGAATTGCTCTGCATCATCTGTGAGTAAAAGAGACATGCTTCTTTTTCCCATGAAATAATTTATTTTAAAATTTTAAAAACCATAATCTATCCACGGGTAATATATAAACTGAATACACACAAGGGCGCATGCGCGCACACCAGAGGTGTGTTCTTACCGGTTCCAGTTCTTTAGAACCGTTAGTAACTCGGCGATGACGTCATGGAGCCGGTTCTGTCGGTGTCTCCGTGGGTGCCGCCATCTTGGATTTTGCTTCTGCGCATGCGCAGAAGCTAATTTTTTATTGCTGCGAGTGTGCACACACATGCGAAGCGCATGCGCACGGCGCGACCCTGAGCGAACCGGCAGGAAAAGGATCCAGAACCAACCCCTGGCGCACACCCCCACACACTGCCTTATTCTCTTCATATTATAAGAACATGATATTATGTGCAAACTTGAAAAAACACCAGTGCTAAAAATGAATAAAATTCCAAATCAAATTCCAATGCTGATGGGGATATAGATAGATAGATAGAATTCTTTATTGGCCAAGTGTGATTGGACACACAAGGAATTTGTCTTTGGTGCATATGCTCTCAGTGTACATAAAAAGACAAGATACATTCATCAAGAATCATAAGGTGCAACACTTAATGATTGTCATAGGGTACAAATAAGCAATCAGGAAACAATATTAATATAAATCGTAAGGATACAAGCAACAAGTTACAGTCATACAGTCATAAGTGGGAGGAGATGGGTGATAGGAACGATGAGAAGACTAATAGTAATAGTAATGCAGCCTTAGTGAATAGTTTGACAGTGGTGAGGGGATTATTGGTTTGGGGAAAAACTGTTCTTGTGTCTAGTTGTCTTGGTGTGCAGTGCTCTATAGCGTCATTTTGAGGGTAGGAGTTGAAACAATTTATGTCCATATATAATAATATATAATAATTGTTAGGATTGTGTGGCTCTACATGCATATACATCTACAAGCAGTAAGGAGGAGCTTACAAAGTATTTATTTATTTATTTGTTTGTTTGTTTGTTTGTTTGTTTGTTTGTTTGTTTGTTTGTTTGTTTGTTTGTCAAGCGTATATATGATTATGAACAAAGTATAAACAGAGTATAAACATGTTTGTGAATATATAAGTACAAGCATGGTTATGAGTACAAGAAATTTAACGAGTATATGGGTACATTAGGACAGGGACGGTAGGCACGCTGGTGCGCTTATGCACGCCCCTTACAGACCTCTTAGGAATGGGGTGAGGTCGACGGTGGACAGTCTAAGGTTAAAGTTGTGGGGGTTTGGGGAAGAAACTACAGAGTCGGGTAATGTATTCCAGGCATTGACCACTCTGTTGCTGAAGTCGAATTTTTTGCAATCTAGTGTGGAGCGGTTTACATTAAGTGTGGATCTA